>CAJNJA010071842.1:9658-22069 GCA_905231915.1 Symbiodinium necroappetens | reverse complement strand
ACCACCACCACTACTACAACAACAACAACTACTACTAATAATAAGAATAATAGTAATAATAGTTGTAATAACACAAGTAATAATAACAATAATAAGAAGAAAACAAAAAACGTTAATAATAACAGCAATAGTACGAATAATCATAAGAAGAAAATGCAAGTAATAATATCAATAAGAATATAGAAATATGAATAATAGCAATAGAATAATGATAATAATAGTAACAATAACAATAATAAGAATATAATAATAATAATAACAATAATAATAATAACAATAATAATAATAATAACAATAATAATAACAATAATAATAGTAATAGTAATGATAATAGTAATAATAATAGTAATAATGATAGTAGTAATAATAGTAATAATAATAGTAATAATAATAGTAATAATCATAATCGTAATAATAACAATAATAATTAATAGGGTTTAGGGGGTCAGGGATTTAGAGCTTCGACCTGCAACTCGGAAATCCCAACACCTCTCAGCTCCAAAAAACGACAGCAGGAGCACAAACCCCTAAACCCTAAACCCAAAACCCTAAAACCTCGCTACCGGCACCACCCCAGCACAAAGACTCCTGATTTGGGAACTGCTCCATGAATCAAGACCACGGCTGAACTCGATACATGTTAGAACAGGGTTTGGGGATATGTTATACAGTTAAACCATAATTCCAGGAAAAAACTAGAAGTGGCAATAATTGAACCACATGAAGAAGATGTGTCCTGTGCAGAAGGCCGAGCACTTTCTCGGAAAGTCAGCAGCGTCTTGCACAAAGCCTTTGCTTCTGCGCTACATCTGAGAAGATCCCAATTCCTCAGCTCAGGGATGCGTCAGAGTTTAGGGTTTGGGGGCTGCAGATGACAATAGTGGTCAATGTCATGGCTGTTTTCTGCTTCATCACCACTGAATCACCACCTTAACTCCTAAACTATCACTGTTACCAGTTTCACTAGAGACACTGCAGGTGGGAGCCGTCCGCCCCAAGCATCAGCGCTCGAGAACGGTGCTTTTCGGCACGATTGGTGCACAAGTCTCATGTGCCGGAACCGGCCTGAACGCAGCCGAGACTAGTGAGCGATTCACGGACTAGGCAATGCTCTCCGGGAGGAGTGCTCAAGTCCTGTTCTGAATTTTAGAGCCCTGATAGGGTTCCTGCTGGATGCTTTAGCGCGCTTCTACCATTACATCAGGTGTGATTCTGAAATGTGCTGGCCACACACGCATCACCATATCATCGCTGATCTTGCAACCACCAGCAAAGGTGAGGCGCCATGCTGTACTGGAACCTTTTGACAGGCTGTGAGTTGGCATCCGCTCAGGGCGAAGAGTCATCCTTGTCGCTCGAAACTATACATACATTCCTGGGTCGGACTTTGCGGGACTAAATTGTTGACTGATAGTAAGACATTTAAAACCCATTACAGTACTTGATGTCGCCGTGGCTATTCTTGTCGTTGCTATGGCGGTCGCGGTTACGAAAACTGACTGTAGTCGCACATCTTTGCAAGGCAAATCACTGTTTCCTGTAGGGCTCTCGGTAAGACACCCTAAACTGGATCCTGAACAGTGAGATCTTATCTCAGGCTTAATAATAAAAAAGGTGTGCAGACAGGTGTCGGGCCTTTGCTATGGAGTTCCACCCACTTGGCTTGCTGCTTTGCAGCGCCCTCCACATTGCCCCGTACTTCGAAGGGGAGCTTGTTTGTGAACATCTCGAACATGACCTCGTCGTGTTTAGGGTGATGCCCCACCGAAGTCTGGATTCCGAGGGCTCAGAAAAGCCAGGTGATGCCAAAGTTCTTTGTTGCCTACCACAGCAAGTGATAACATTACGAGCAGGACCATCGGAGGCACCTTTCCTATGACCATTCCGAACAAGCAGCGATCAACATCCTACCATATCCTACCACAACAAGCTGCCGGCCCATCAATCAACAGCCTCTTTTGGAACCCGAAAGCCCAAACCCCAAAGCTCCGTAAGTCCTGACTCCCAAAGCCACCATAAACCCTCAAACCCTGCATACCCCATAAACCCGAAGACTCCAACACCCCCAAATCCGTAAGACACGATAAACCCCTGAAAGCCCTTTATGCCAGTAAAACCACATGGACCCTCTATACACCAAGTCCTACTGCCCCTCAAACCCAGAAAGAAAAAGCGCCGAGCAGCACAACCCATGCTCCACACGTCGCTTTTTGGGCCACAGCTGCCAGACCAGACCTCTTGCAACGTGTTATATTTATACATTCGAATTCAGTATATTATTCATATAGTATTGATTATATTATTATTATTATTCTTATTAGTATTGTATTATTGTTATAATAGTGGTAGGCATAGCAAATTGCAATAAGAAGCATAGTAATAGTTAGTATCAATCACTCATTATACATTACTATATTATTGGGTCCAGGAAACGGGTTAAGGGGCCTTGCGCGTTAGGGTGTGGTTTAGGGTTTGAAGTTTCGGGTTTAGAATGGCTAGAGTGGAATACAGGCACCTTATTTATATGAACAAGGCTTTCCTTAGGGCATGTCGCAAGAAATTTAGAACAGGGAGCCCTGAGGAAGCATGTTTTATAATTCTGCATGCTTCTACACTACGGGGTTTTGGGCTTAGCAGCTTTGAGTTGCAGGGTCTGAGTTTCGAGCTATTCCTGCTATAGGTCAGATCTAAACCTTAAGCCGAAAACCAAACAAATTCGAAGCCAGCATCCCTGCACGTGTAAGCCCGAAACCGCTAAACCTCATGGAACCCTCAACCCTTAAACCTCTAAAGCCTTAAACACCAAACCCTAGTTAACCCCCAAATCTGAGTCCATATCACCTTTAAAATCCTCCAACTCCTGCCTGAGTCCTAACCCCCCCAGCCCAGAAAAAAAAACAAAAACAACAACAACAAACAGCCTCAAGCCCTCGAGCACTTCAGCTCCCGAAATTCCGAAACCCAACTCACTCATCGGCTTCAACATGCGCGGGCCCTCTAGGCCAAAAGCTCGACCCACATAAATCCAAAACGCCTAACCCCAATAAAGATACATCCCAAGGCCCGGTAGACACCCTGAAACCCAAAAACCTCATGTCCCATGCCCATGGGAGCCCGCGTCGTAACCTCTATAGAACCCCTAAACCGAAAAAAACATTGCATCAGCCTCATAATTCTCTGACAGCACACTCATAAATCTCATACTAGAACCCTCGAGATGAACCCTTGAAGTCTTAATTAAAGAGACCCAAAGCTTATAAGACCCCTAAAGAAATCCCACAAAACCCTCTTCTGCAAGCTTAAATCCTCAAGGCAGATCAGTACAGCACATGCACCACGAGCGCACCGCGCGCCCGTGCCCCGGGCCGCGAGAGGGCCCGTGGATGGGAGCGACCACTACGACTGATATAGGAGCCAGATTAAGAAACCCTGGGTCTTCAATAGGGTTCACCATATGAATCCTAATATTTTGGGGTTCTGGGGCAGGGGTGTCTTAATAAGGTTTCCTACACAAAGACGACTGAAACGACCAGGACGACACGAGGAGACCACGAGACCGCCAAAATAACACCCAGCAGACCATCCAGAGAACGCCCAGAAGCCAAACAGGAAACCACCCCGGGCGGCACGGCTCGCGGTCACACTAATAGCCTCACCAACTCTCTTTACACCCTACGTCAAAGCCCCATGTAGCATGTACCATACAACCGAAACCCGGTCACAAACTAAAACTCAAACAGCGCACTATCTAGATCCTATCAAACACCGACGACGAAAACACAGCCATCAAACAGCAAGGAATTGGCTCCCTAAATCCTAAACAGCCCCAAAACCGTCCCCTTTGGGGCACCTCCGGAGCCATAGTCGCCGGAGTGCCAGCAACCTTCGAGCCTCTGAGTCCGAAGATGCCCCGGCTGCAGATCCTGAAGACTTGGCTCTGTGGTGGGTCAAAAAGCGGCTCGCTATCTCTCTGCCTATCCATAATGTGATAGAGAGCGAGAGAGACATGGATGGATAGATAGATAGATGGACAGATAGATACATAGATGGATAGACGGATAGATGGATAGACAGATAGACAGATAAATAGATAGGTAGATAGATAGGGTTTGGGGATGCTTGGGTGTTACTTACTGTAGCTGTTCGACCCTCTTTCGTGGGCTCCTGGAGGGTGCAGAATGTTACATAGGACTTGGGGGCTGATAGTGACTGCTAGAATGTAGTTTAGGATCGCAGGCAGCTTGAAGCGCCGGAGTTTCTGGCTTATAGGGGCTTAGAACAGTGTCGGGTTGTAGGCCTGGCGGCGGTTTGGCGGTTTCGAGTTATTTCGGGTTCAGAGCTCAGAGCGTGGGGGAGCTTAGGTTCTTGGGGCTTAGGGCAGCCGAAGACTCGGGCTTCGGCTGAATTTTGGCCCCAAGCGTGGCAGGTCTCTGAATCGGACTGCGAGGTGAGCTCAGCTGCAGGGTAAACCCTAAACCCTACACCCCTTCTTTTGAAGGCAGACCCCTGAAACCCTAGACCCCTAAAACCCCAAACCCCTAACCCTAAACCCTGAACCCCTAAAGCCCTAAACCCAGGGGCTGTTGGGGTTCAGGCTTCTGCGGTTCGGTGGGACGTTCTTCGATGAGCCTCCGCCCTAAAACCTGTGCCGCATGTCTGGGAATTTTAGGGAAGGGTTTAGGGCTTATAAGGTGTATAGGGTTTAGGGTTTATACGGTGTATAGGGTTTAGGGTAAACTCTGAGATGGCATGCTGCTTTCAACCATAATCGTGGTGATTTGTCTGGCATCTGATGCATCTGCTAGCGCATGTGAAATTACGGTGCTATACAGTGCCGCGCGGTCGTGCAGTTGGGGGCCGTGGATGCCCCTGACACAGTCGATACCCTGCATCGCGCGGGGCATTCATGTATGACAGGAGAACAATCATCTTAGTTCATCTCTCTGTACTCCTGACCTGGTTAAGCTCATGGCATTATGGGACGTAAAGAGAACCCCGCTTGCCCCGGAAAGCCGCTGAAATTTCACGACCAGCACTGCAGAATGCAGAGAGAAGAAATCCAGCCAAGGATCTCTGCAATACCCAGGTCGCAAATGACTATATGAGGCAGTCGCCCAAACACCTGCGCTCGGGAGAGCAGGCCCAAGATGGCTCAAGGTCTTCTCCCGTTGGGATTTAGGGTTTAGGGGTTTAGGGCTTAGGGTTTGGGGGTTTAGGGGTACCCAGCGCTGCTGGGAAATGCTTTGACATGGGCGCTGCTTGCAAGCGGCTCTGCGAACGAATTCCTGCTCGCAAACTTATTATTTTTAACGCCCATTTTCACAGGCAAAAACCGCCACGACTTGCGGGCTGAGGTTGTGTTGGCGCGGCGATACTCAAACAAAAACGTTCCCATTCGAGATGTGAGGCTTAGGGTTTTCGGTTAACCCAACATTGCGGATTTCGGCCTAAGAAATTGAATTGGGCGGCCGAGCTCGCTCCCAGGCTTTCTTCAGTGATTGGACAAGCTGCCAGGCGTCGACTATGGAATGCCACCTAAACAGCCGAAGCCCTGTAAAGCTTTCCAAACGAGTCTTTCCAATGTGCATGACAGCTTGCAGGTGACATGATGGAAACCTTGTTTATTGGAGCAGGATTTTGTGTTGCATTGTAGTGGAGTTATACAGGGGCAACTGGGCAATTCAACTAGTGTGACTTGTCCGAGGATGGGCCTCTTCCAGCTGCTTTGCTTTGTGTGTTCCCACCCCTCGGACCCTAAGCCCAGTAGCTTCCGCAGCCCCAGAACAGGCAGCCTTGCTGTTCTCCTTGGTGTCGTGCAAAAGCAGAAGATTCTGGCCCTTCAGGTCCTTGTGCACGACACCCTTGGAGTGAATGTAGACCAAGGCCTGTTGCGCGGGCGACATCAAGCGAAAACGGTGGCAGATGTGAAGGTGGGACGTCACCGCCTAAAGCCTGCTCACTCCAACCATCGCCATGAATCGCACTGGCATCGGCAGCTCAGTAATGCCATGGGCTTCATGGCAATCATAACGCTTGTCGCAACAATTAGAACCTTCATCGCCATCAGTCTCATCATATGCAATTTCCACAACTGCTTCGTGTTGGAGCATGACACTGCAACTTATGCTTGTACTGATATTGTTCACATAGAACTGGTGAAGCCTCAGTTATTGCTCACCGCACTCCTTGTGGCTGAACATAATCGTATGCAGAATGTATGTATGTAAGTAAGTATGTATGTACATAGAAAAAATACATTGAGAAATTGGACGTGTATATAGATATATACACGCCAAGATATACCCAAAGTCCTAGGTCCTAGGTTATCAAGGATCCGGCTCTGGGGCTGGGCCTGTGGCAACAAACCCAGCGCCATTTAGGGTTTGGGGCTTGAGCTTCAGGGCTTGGGGTTTTAAGGTTTAGGGTTTTAGGGTAGGGCCGCATTCAGTTTAGGATTCAGGGTTGCGGGAATAATTCGGGTTTAGGCTTGAGGGCTTCTGTAGGGATGGTCAGGGTGTAAGTTTGTTGGGGTTAGGATTTTCCGTACAGCCGCACATGGGCCCTGTTGTCTCCATGGCTGTATGTTCAGCACAAGTACATGACCCCCAGCTTTAAGGCTCCAACGTGTGGCCCAGTTGTATGTTATAGTATAACATAGCACAGTATAGGGCGACATAGTATAGCAGTATCTCAGAGCATGTTCTGGCTTCTACAAGCATCTGCGCGACTGACTCTGAACATCCACCGGGCTGTGATCGAGCGAAGCCAGGGCTCGCAAATGCCTGAAGCCCGGAAGACTCAACTCCAAACCGACACTGCCTGCCTGGAAGCACTGTCTAATACTGGTCGCTGCCCAAGGTTCCGGCAAGGCTTCTCCTATGCCGGGACCGAGTTGGCCGTGGACATACGATGCATCAGGTGGTACTTCGCTAGCGAAGTCGCAGCATCAGCAACAACAACACCCGCTCGGATTGCAGCATCTACTAGGACCGACTACCACGGTTTTGCACCACCGACATTTTCTCTGCCGCGAGGGCATGGCCGCCATCGTGGTATCGGTAGCGGCAGACCCTCGACTCCGAGACCCTTTAATTACCCAAAATCACCGAAGAAGCAGAAGGAGAAATGGCAGCCCAAACATTGATGCCCAGATCCTGAACCGAAGTTGAACCACCTGAACTTTAATGGCAAAAAAACGCCCACTGCGCTCGTCTGCCTGTCCTTGCCGCCTGCCTTCCCGAACGACCTTGAGGAGCTCTCCCCCATCACAATGCTCCATGACCTTGCGTTGGCTTTTCTAGGGCTTTTCGACTCGTCTTCATAATGGATTAGGAGAGGGGGGGCAGGCTTCGGGCCCTCTCGCCGGTTTGGGGTTTAGGGCATGTCGAGGGCGTAGGGCGCTGTCTAGGGCCTTTCGATGCATCTCCTGTGACTCAACATCATCCTCGGATCCGATCTGCAGGCACCATGCCAACTTCGATTCCCGTGGTGACAAACAACCCCCCGCCTGAGGGCAAAAGTGACACACGTGCACACCAGCACTTGCGGTTTTGTAAGACCGGGACTCGCAGCGAAACAGCACTGAATCGCAACTAGAGGTGAGGCTGGCAATTCTCAGATATCTGTTTGGGGCTACAATGTGGGCAAGCAAGGCAGGCAACGCACGAAGAAAATGACAGCCTGTCGCAACCAAGCAGCAATGTTGATGCAATCGCCCTCTTCGTACCACGAGAAAATTCGCAGAATATGTGGGTGATCCAAATTCTGCCTTAGCAGTGGGCTGTGACCCTGCCTCCACCAGACCAGCTACTGGCAGCTACTGAATATGACGAATATGATCATGGACAGCGAACCAGAACATGACGGCTTCAAAGCACCAAGCCTGCTTCTCAGAACCAGCACGTGCATTGTGCATGTTGACATTTGTAGAATTGGGAAAGGAGCTGCTTCGTGATTGCATGAAAAAGGACTTTTGCGACTACGAATCTTGACAGCCAGTGCTGCGAACCACGGTGGAATGCGTCTGTTGGTATCACAACAACGGCTTGGCGAGTGTTGCTTGCTATTAGTATCCTTCCAGCAGCAGTGGCCGCAAGCATTGGCATATTTCCGGCCCAGGTTCAGGATTTTCGCCTCCATTTTGAGGCGCTCGTCGTCCCAGCCGTCCGGTCGGACTACAGATTTGAGGACTTTGCTTTGTCCAGTGACCTTGTCCTTCAAGGAAGCGGGATGCTTCGGTACGACATGATTGCAAAATACTGTATCGATAGTAAGAGGTAAAGAGGGCAGGGTGCAGATTGGTACCGGTAAAGATGACTAGACTTCGGATTTTGCTCAATGGAAATGTGCCAGTACGGGTGCCATGCTTCCACCAATCTAGGCAAAGCACGTTCAGTGGGCCTACAGCTATGGATCGAGGTTCAACGTCATCGTGTCTTATCGGGGGCTTCGTTCGAAAATATTTGTAACACAGGTACATACATAAACATGCATACATATAATGTGTGTGTATATATATATATATGCACGGATGCTGATCGTAGTGCATATAGTATGTCACAGGCTCGGTGTAACCTCGCACTCCGACACCACGGCTCAGTCGAATAACGAGTTGATGAATCAGATCACCGTATCTCTAAAGGGCTTGTGGGTTTCGTGGTTTCGAGCTGCGTGCTTTCCTTCTAACAAAATAGTAAGGCATTCAGGACTGATAATGTCGGGGCCTTCATAATCAGACTAGGGTGTTGCGGTCGAGTCTACAACATATTGAATCAGAGGAACAAGACTACTACTTTCTACTTATGACTCTTCTGACCCTTTTTCCACAGGCTTGAACTGAGCTCGCCCGGCCAGACCCTAAACCCTAAACTCAATTCCAGCCTGCTGGGTCATTTGGAGCCCAAGATTTCGGACTTCTAGGGCAACAGGGGGAACTTCAAGATCGATCGCACGCGCGGAAAAAGGGCTGGCTAATGCAGGCGCCTGAATGATTCGTAAGGGGTTGGGGCGGCATCTTAGACAAGAAATAGGTAAGGACTGTAAGTTAAGGAATAATAGAGGAAATGTTGCCCTGATTGAGACAGAAGACCCCTGGAATGCTGAATCGCAGCATTGCCAGGAGCTGTTTTGGCTGTGAAACACTCAAAACATCTCCCCTGAACCCCAAACCCCTAAAAAATCCCCAAACCATCCCGAACCCACCAAACCGCGTCCTGAACCTTGTGTACCATTCCATAGGCTCCCTGACCTAGCAGCTCCTCGGAACACAGTGGGGGTCGGGGGATGAGCGCCCGGAGGTCGTCGCCGCTGCTTTAAGCGAATCATGAGCTGGGTTTTTCCAGAGAATGGATGGTAGGGAGGTTGGAAAGTTTTGGAGGGAGTAGGGGGAAACATCAAGCATCAACAACCTATGAGCGGCACGGAACCAGCACAGGCAGCTCCGTATGCGTCTGAGTATGTGTGTTATGCGCGTATGTGAATGCGCACATAATCAGTATACACATGCTGCTGTGTACATGTACTTATGTCTACATTTAAGTGCTTGTGCGCACTGTGTACATGCATGCACGCGGACTGAGGCAGCCATAGCTATTTTGCGTGCCTGCTCTCCTCCTCACCTATTGCTGGCATGCACTGATGGGTGTTGTTGAACTGACAGATTATGTTCAAGCACGTAAACACACTTTTCCATGTCAAGGTAGCGGGGGCCCTACTTAGACAGGCGGATGTACGTCTTGCCTAAACCCTAAACCCCGAACCTTAAACCCGAAACTCCTAAACCCTAAACCTCAAATCCTAGAAACCCTAAACCCAAAGGCCTTCGGTTCACATCTCTGGCACCCAAGGCGCGGCATCGTCGAATTCGTCCTCGGCATGGCCCCGGCCTCCACTGACCTGAGAGGAAATCACACCTCGGGTTCCTCTAAAGAGGCTTTCAAACCGGGGCTGTAAAAGGGGAGGTAGAATCTGATTGCAGAATGGGCTTAGGGTTTAGGGTTTAGTGCTTTATTGGGTTCTACTGTAGCAGGGTTTTATGGTAAGAGTATAGTATATACAGGGCTTTTTGCGGCCACCGTTGAATTTGGGTAGGTTTTCATCGAGAACACTCAATTCAATACATTATGCAGTAGGGAAGGGTAGGGCAGGGCTCTGGTCAGTGTAGTTTTTCTAAGTGTCTCTGGGAGGAAGTCAGCAAAATGTGCTGGTTCACATGCTGGCTACCAACAGCAACAGAAATCATCTATGTCAGCCCTTCATATCTCTACAAGAAATGGCACCATCTAACATGGCAACATGCTAGGCAATAGTATGCACAAACAGTTCTTGGCTCAAACATGTCAGCTTTCCGCACAAGAACAACAGGACAGCAAACAGGTAGTTGTGTGCGCATGGACTCGTGTCGAAAAGAAACAAAATGCTGAGCGAGAGGCTAGAGTACTCCGAAGGACCGAAGGGCCACACATGTCGTTCACTGTGGCCTTCTTGGCCGCCCCTTTAAACATCGTGGGATCCTCCAGCTTAGCTGGTCTCCCAAGAGTTTGGTCTGCCTAGCACAGGTACAAGGGGTCGACCTGGGGCAAAGCCCCATGGTACATCTTGAGCCATCGCAGCTGGCACAGGTCGGACAGTTCAGATCACTACGATCATTTGCTTGGCTCCGGGCCCCGAAATCCTCAGAGCTTTCGGCAACCAGTGGCGCAGAAAGTGAAACCACTTCTACGGAACAGTTCTGTTCGTGGGTCGGGGGTGTTGGAAGCCGAGCTGCAAGTGCCTTAGCTGGTAACGGCTCTCAATCAAAACATCAGATATTTAGAAGAATGGAGGTCTAGGAAACTGAAGCCCGAAGCGAAAGCTCGGAGCTCAGCTCACGTGCCACGTGGCCCTAGGCCCCAGCACAATCTCTCCCTAAACCCAAAACATCACGGCATCGACACATCCACTCGCCTGTGGCCAAAGAGGCTGCAACAGCAGCAAAGAGTTGCGATGCAAATGACGGCCTCCGGGACATGCGAAGGCGACTACTTGAAGAACCAGGGGCTTAGTAAGTAGGTTTGGGGTTCATTTCGGCTTAGAGTTAAGCTAGTCTGCACAGCAGGGTACACTTGCGCTTAGAAGTATTGGTCTCTTGTGGGTTTTGATCATGAAATTGGGACGGAGTAAGAACCTGCTTACTCATTCCTTTGTGTCTCCGAATGGGCTTGAGACTCGTCGCTGTCGGGTTCAGGCACCCGGATTTCTAGTTTACTTGCTCAGTTTTAATCTGTCGCAAATACTTTGGCTTAACGGATAGGACCCGGGATTCAGAATGTGCACGAATACTACTACCTCGGCCCGTATTCGCCGTTGAAGCCGCGCCATCAAGAATCCAAGATCAGCTGCTCTCATTTTAGGTGTCGTGCGTATGTGGCGATGATGCCGACCACCATTACAGCAGCATGACGGCGACAGCCGAAGAAGCAGTAGGCCAGCTAAACCCTAAGACACAGAAGCCCAGAAATCAAAACAAAAGCATCAGTACGAGCGCACCCAGGATTCATAGGACTTGGACAAGGAGCTGCAAGGATGATGACCGTGTGACGGCTCCACCTGGATCTGTGGGTTCCGCTGCGACTACCGTTTGAGGTACTGGCTAGAGGGGTTTAGGGTTTAGGGTGTATGATGGACGCCCATGTGTGAGAAAGGCGGAATCTTTCATTATGAAAGAAGATTTTTTCATGAGGGGTCTGCATTAGTTGTCGCTGAGGCTTTGGTGTTGAGAGCTCTTCCACAATAGAAAGTTCAGCGATGCCTTGAGAGAGTATCTTCAATGGGTACCGCCTTAAGCAAAAACGGTGCACTCAGCGCTCCCTGAACAAAAGTGCATCCCGAGCAGATTCGTTGGGCAGTTGGCGGCAAGCGATGCTCCCATTTGCTGGCTTCAGCTGCAAGCTAAGTCTAAGTGCAAGCCATGGCTTACTGAATGCCAGTGTCCGTTTCAGACAAGGCGCGCCCAGCCCATCAACCTGAGCGGTGTTGCAGTGACTCAAGGTGCTTGCTGAGTATGTTCTCCGCAGCTCGATGCAACATGCTAGGCTCTTCCCACGTTTACTAAACCCTCCCCCAATATTAAAACTGCCGCCCCCCCGGAGTTTTGCGGTTTCGGGCCCACAATTGAAAGTCAATTAAAAACCTTAGGGGGGGCCTAGAATTGTATGAGTTTTAATAAGAGCCAAGACATAGTAGGACGAAACCGAAAGGACCAGGGCTTTGGGGTTTAGGGGCTTAGGGCTCAGGGCTTAGGGTTTTAGGGCTCAAGGCTTTGGGGGTCAAGGCTGAAGGCTTAGAGCGTAAGGCTCAAGGCTGTAGGGCTCAGGGCTGCGGGCTTAGGGTGCTAGGGCTCACGGCTGTAATTAGGGCTCTTAAGGCTCAGGG
>CAJNJA010071831.1:1471-22070 GCA_905231915.1 Symbiodinium necroappetens | reverse complement strand
TTAGGGGTCCAGGGTTTAGGGTTTATAGGCTTTAGGGTGAAGAGCGAAGCAATCAAATGGTAGTATACTTCGGAAACGAGATAAGCATCTCATGTCCGTCTATATTCATCATCAGCAACATCAAAGTGCTCACACTCGTCATCTTTGGGATTACAGGTACTTGGATCCTTGTAACTCATAACATAAACCCCATAGCCAGGTAGCCTTGTACGTGGAAAAGAGTGAGTCGTTCTTCAAGCCCCCAGCATCCTCCACCAAACTTAAACCAGGAAACCTGACACTAGTTCAACCCCACTGTGGCGCCCCTGCCATCTTTTGCACGGAGCCGAAACCTCAGGCGGTCCTGGCCGCTCGTTTAGGGTTTGGGATGTAATAGTTAGAGTAGGTGGGCTTTGGGGGGTACAGTATACTGGCAGATCAGACAGAAACCCAAGGAAGACTGTTATCATTCACTGAGACTTCTTTACTGCATTCTCCGGTTCAGGGCTTCTGGTTTGGTATGGGTTCGGCATGGGGGTTTAGGGCCAAATTTTCAGAGTTTAGGGCTTCGACTTCCGCATCATGACGAAACGAACGCAGAGCAAGGGTTTAGGGTTTAGGGAGTTTAGGGTTTCAGCGACTGCAATGATGAATATGACCTTTGAGTCATCGTAGTCGTAGTGGCAATACGTGGCTGCTGTCGCAACAGCAACAAAGGGGCAGACCCTACCTAGACCCTGGACTTATATAAGGAAAACATAATAAGGAGCCCTAAATTAAGGGTAGGTCCTTTGGGTCCAGGTACCCCCTAAAACCCTCAAGGCCCTCCACCGTGCAGTCGCAAAAACAAAATGTGAAGATGAGGAGTCCGCTTCTTCTTCATCTACCATGTCTTTATCAGCATGACGATTATGTTTGCTATCTATTACTATATGTAGTAGTCATTGTGGTGGTGGTGGTGGTAGTAGTAGTAGTAGTAGCAGTAGCAGTAGTAGCAGTAGTAGCAGTAGTAGTAGATCTCGGAGTAGCAGAAGCGAGTTGGGAGGAGCAGGAGGGAGGAGGAGTAGCAGTAGCAGTAGCAGTAGCAGAAGCAGTAGCAGTAGCAGTAGCGGTAGTAGTAGTAGAAGTAGAAGTAGAAGTAGAAGTAGTAGTAGTAGTAGTCGTCGTAGTCGTAGTCGTAGTCGTAGTGGTAGTGGTACTGGTACTGGTAGTGGTAGTGGTAGGGGTAGGGGTAGTGGTACTGGTAGTGGTAGTGGTAGTGGTGTTGGTATTGTTAGTGGTAGTAGTAGTAGTAGTAGTAGTAGCAGTAGTAGTAGTAGTAGCAGCAGCAGCAGCAGCAGTCGTTGCGGCAGGAGGAAGTGGTAGAATTGTATAAGTCTAGCGGGCGAGAATTAGCAACTGGCATACTGTAATTAAGTAGTTGTTACAGCGACAACCACAAACCCGAAGCCCTAAACCCATAAACCCTAAACCTAAATGCTAAACCACACTGCAATGCTGGTGCGTTGTGTTTTTTCTGCCTTCACTCGGAACAGTTCTCTCCACACCCTAAACCCTAAACGGCTTCCGGGCTTCGCCGCTCCAATTGAATCCGAAAGGTGGACGGCAACTACAGATGCTCGTCTGTAATGTCAGAGGTTACGCGGGGCGTGCCATGTAAAGCCACGAACAAGGAATCGGAAAACATCCTCATCCACGGCATTGTCGAATAATAGAATCGGTTGAGTTGAGCCGCTTGAAATCGGCCATTGAAACCTATATGCCAAAAAAACACAAGCCTTTCCTGGAAGCGGACGAGTCCGTTGGCTGCTGCCGCATGTGCCGATGCCTCCTGAGAGTCACCTCTGCCGGGAAAAAAGTTCGCGATTTTTCGGTGAGGAGACGGCTTCTGGCTTTAAGCCCTCAAGCCCGAAACTCTCACAGATGTTTCTTGTGGCATTTGCAGTGCTTAGGGTCGCGGTGCTTGGGGTGAGGGCTTTGCGGCTTTGGGCTGTATCAGAGAGCAGGTGGAAGGTTTGCTCGCAGGGCCGAACTCTGCATTCATACATAACGCAAACAGCCCAAACACCGTGCTGCGAGAAAGCTGCAATTTCAGAATGCGGCGAATCGCAGCACTGTAGCAAACTTCAGTAGAAGAGTCACCAGGAACACAAACACACACAGACACACACACACACACACTCTCACTGTGACACACGCACACACAAACAGGTGCACATGAATGCAAATACAAGTATATATATATACACACATAAATAAATATATATATATATACATATTTTATTATGTGTGCGTGTAAAAGACTGTTTAGCTATGCAGATTGAACATACATTAGTAGTCGTATTATACTAGTTTGTTTATGTATCAGTTCATGCGATGATGAAACTCTTTACTTATGTGTTTGCTTTATATTCTTAGGGTCTGAGTGCCCTAGCCGCAAAAAGGCTAACATTTTCAATTAGAGCAGTATTATATAGGCCCCAAACTGTTACAGGTTACTTGCTCAGCCCCTCAGTATTGCTGATACACGTATATGATCATACCGAATCATACCGATATGACAACTTAAGCCGCATACATAGTCGTACACACATGCGTGTATACATACATGCTTACTTACTTACTTACTTACTTACTTACTTACCTACTTACTTACTTACTTACTTATTTAATTAATTAATTACTTGCAGATCAGATACAGATACAGGTGCAGATGCAGATGCAGATGCAGGAAAAAGATGGATAGATAGATAGATATAGATATAGATATAGATATAGATATAGATATAGATATAGATATAGATATAGATATAGATACAGATAGAGGTATAGGTATAGGTATAGGTATAGATATAGATATAGATACAAATATAATACAGATATAGGTATAGATATAGATATAGAAATCAATACAGATACAGATACAGATACAGATACATATATATACATATACATATATATATATATGTATATATATATATGTAGACACAAATATGGATCTAGATATAGAGTGTGATAAAGAAATTGCTATATATATATGTGCATGCATGTGTAGAGAGAGATACAGATGAATATACAAATATCGATGCTGATATTGCTAATATTCCGACCCCTATGTTGTTACCCGTAGAGTACATTCTTTAACCCTGGAATAGCTACATTAGGATCTCCTCGCAGGCCTGCACATATGTACCATTTAGGGTACAATGACCAAACGACGAAACAAAAAAAACAAAAAAAAAGACAAGCAAAGGTCAACGCTCTAAATGTCTAAACCCTAAGCCTGCCAAGCCTAAAACCCCCAAACCCCAAACCGTGGCCTATAAATCCTTTGTAAAATCACAGCACATGGATAGTTATCTAAAGTAAGGCCCCCTTTGATGATGTGGCACTTTCTTTTAAAGGGACTCTAATTTAGAAAACGACCTGCGTCGACTCGTTTGGACTCCTGGGCACCAGAACCGGATCGCTGACTGAGCCCCGCGCCCACATGCACCGATAGATACACCTGCTTTGAGCTTGATGTCCCTAAAACCCTAAAACCTAAAACCCTAAAGTTTGTTGAGTTTGATGTCCCTAAATCCCAAACTCTAAACCCTAAAGTATGTTTGTTGCGTTCTTTTATAAGGGTTTCATGGCTTGTTCAAGGGTTCCTTTGGGGAAGGGGGTCTAGGGATCGGGCCCCGTGGGGCTCTGAGAGTCTTATGAAGTGTCCTACGGCGCTTTCGGGATTCGATCAAGCTTGGGTCGGCTTAGGGTTTAGGGTTTAGGGTCGTGCATAGGGCTTTTAAAAGTAAAGTTTGGGCTCGGTTTAGGGCTTAGGGTACTGTGTAGGGTTTTTACGAACTCAAGGTTTGGGTCGGTTTTGGGTTTAGGGTAGTAAAGGTTTAGGGTTTAGGGGTTTAGGGTTTAGGGTTTAGGCTAGTTGTTGAAGGAGGGCTGAGTGGGGTGTCATTGATAGGGTTGATGATCCAAATCCTGCATTACCCATCACAAGTATGCTATACTTTTGCCATAATTACCATACTTCAGGGCCCTTATTGCAACGCAGGATTTATATCATGAGCAGTATTTGGGGTTTGCGGATTGAGGGTATAGACTTTTGAGTATTACACACTGCTGCGTGGGTTTAGGTTGTACCTTTGGGGTTTAAGCTGGGTTTCTGCAAGAACTTAGTCGCTTTTTGTTGGAACTCATGTTCGGGTTTGGTGTCAAAAGGGTTTATAGGTGTTAACCACCGGGTCCATTCAGGACTCAGGGCTCTAGGACCTTTAGCGCTTTCATACTGGAGTTGTGTTTAGGGCTCGTTTATTGGGGTTGAAGGTGCATTCAAGGTTGAGGGCGTCTGGGGCTGTAGGGCACATCAGGGTCTATTTAAGGTTTAGGGCCAAAGTTTAGGGTTTATGCAGGGTCTTTGGCTTTAGCTGCTCGGACTGGATCTATTTAGGGTTTCTTTGGGGTTTAGGATGCATTCAAGGTCCTAGAACTTTGAGGGTTTTGGGGGGGGTTGGGGGGGTTTACTTAGCGTTTATCTGGAGTTGAAGGTTTACGGCTTATTCAGAGTTCAGGACTTGAAGGGTTTAGGGTCTGGGGCTTGTTTAAGGTTAAGCAAGGGTTTAGGGGTGTATTCGGGCTTTCGGAGTTTAGGGTTCAGGGGCTGGCTAGGGTTTATTTAAAATGGGCTTAGGCTTAAGGGTGCATTTAGGGCCTTCAGGATACGGTTTGGCGTGCACTTAGGTTTTAGCTTTTTGTTTCATGGATTTTTGGAATAAGGCAGTACTGTTGATAATATAAATCTCGCGTTACCTAAATCTCGCGTTACCTTAAGGACCCTAAACTATGGGAATTGCGGTATATTCCTTATTCATTTAGATGGGTAGTGCAGGATTTATATCATCAATCGTAGTACCGGGTACAGGGTTCATTGCGGGGTGATGGTCTAGTGCATTTGAGTGCTTTTTTGGTGCTTAGCCTAGGGCTTTGACGCAAGGAATGGCTCAACCCAAGGTCCTGGGCCCCCTTCGACTCTAAACCCTTAACCCTAAGGGTCCATGTACCCAAAGAGTATATACTTTGGCCCCAAAGTACCTAGATAGGGACTACTTTGAGGCCAAAGTGTATACTATTTGGGTATATGGACCCTTAGGGTAACAGCTGTCCCAGCCTCGCCGGGCATGAAGAGGTTTGCCACCTGCTACGCATGAGAGTCTGGGAAAAAAACAGGGGCCAAACACACCCTGAGGAGTAGGATCCCTACGGTTGATGATATAAATCCTGCATTAGCCCATAATAAGGAATATACCATCATTCCCGTAGTTTAGGGTCCTTAAAGTATTGCAGGATCTAAATTATCAACAGTAGTATATAGGACTTCAACCGAAGACCTCCCTCAATGGGGTGTTGGATGTAACGCGCAAGGCTCTATATGGTGATCTACGACTTTAGGGTTTATAAGACTTGGGTGCCGGGCCTACGGTAGAATGGTCTATCGGTCACCACGGGCCTCTGTAGGATGCTATGAACTCTGATGCCTGGGCTCCAAGTATATAGCCCACAACAGGCATTGCTAGTAGATTGTAGAGAGAGAGAGAGAGAGAGAGTCGTATTTTGAATATTATGTGAAGAGTTGGACGTCCGAAGGATGCCTGCAAACGTCAAATCCTTCTGACACCCTAAACCGTGGATCATTGACCCCCAAACCCTAAGCCCCCGCAAAGCCAGCAATCCAATATCCTTGATTGATTATGGGATTTAGAAACGGCAGTTGACCTCCATACTGCTATCCGCCAAGCAAGGTACCTAGAACAAAACATCTCACCTACAACTTCTACCCAACCCTAAGCCCTAAGCCCTCCTTGTACATAGCTGATGACTCTGAAGGTTCAGGTTTCCAGTTTGTCTTGAGAGTGTCAGAATATAAAGGGCCCAACCTGGTTCCTCAACAGGAAGCCCGAACTGAAGAAGGCCCCACCCCCCCTAAGTAATGTGCTCGTCTTTTTGGCTAGAGGGTACGGGATTTTGGGTCAGGGCCCAGGGCTGAGGGTCTATTACATAAAGTTTGCAAGGCACGGAACTGGAAAAGACCAGATGCACATGTCTGCAATCTGTCTATCTATCTATCTATCTATCTGTCTGTTATCAACCGACCGACCGACCGATCGATCTATCTATCTCTCTTGGATACATACATATATATATATATAGATAGACAGACAGACAGAGAGAGAGAGAGAGAGAGAGAGAGAGCTGTATAGCACCCCAAACCTTAGACCCCAAGACGCCCTTCGCCCCCCACCATTTTCTGACACTGCCCTCGGTGGAGACTGCCACTCCCGCCCGTTGAGGAGATAAGTGGCAAAATTGCCGAGCCGATGAGCCATGAACGTTAGACTTGATTAGGGCTTAGGGTTTAGGGTTTAGGGTATTTAGGTTTGGGTTATAGGCTGGGTTGATATATGACCAGTTGCACGTACTACAGTGTTACAGCAGTATCGAACCACGTCAGGTTCCGACTGCCATATTTCTGCCAATAATTCGCATGCAACGGTTCATTTATTGATTCTTTGCACGGTTGCACTGGGGACTCCGCAACTACAAGTCTGCCGTCTCCCTAAGGGTCCATGTACCCAAATAGTATATACTTAAGCCTTAATGTAGTCCCTATATGGGTACTTTAGGGCCAAAGTATACTCATATGGATACATGGACCCTTAGGGGTCTGTTTTGATGGCCCTTGCAGTCAATCAAAAAGACAGCGCTCATCGCTCACGGCAATGTGAGTCCAGGTGCCGAGACTTAAAAGCCTCTCAGAATCGTAGAGCTTAAGCGGTTTACAAACGATCTAACTAAGCATAATCTGTCTTGTGTAGGGTCACTGCTAGGGCTGCTAGGTTCATCATACATCTCTGCCAAAAATCAGGTGAACTATATGGTAACTGGCAACTGAAGGGGAGGCCATAGGGGTCTATCAGATCCGCTTGTATTGAGGCAGCGGTCCCGAATGTTTGAATCTTCTGCAACACGACCTGAAACTTCAGTGGCGCGCAAGTGAATCAGCTGCGTACAGCACCCAACCCTACAACACAAACAACGTGTGCAAACTTGAAGCTTAGACGATATTTCGCAAGTCGTTGCAAACCGTCAACCAACTCAGATTCTTCAGGCGTGAGGATGTGAATAGGTATCGAGCTTAAGTGCTGGTATATCCACACCATATGAGGTAACGCTCCCAGCATTCAACCATCAGCAGTCTCCAAAGTACCTACATAAAGGCAACACAACCCTAGAATCCCTATTAGAATACACCCTGTAGGCTTCGTATAGATATGGAAAGCACGGCTTTCCTTGCTGTTAAATCTCAAGCCATAAACCCTAAACTGCCCGAAACCCTAAATCCCTCACCCTAAGCCCCTCAAAGTAAACAAGTAAGTTCACCCACAAGCCGCGAGAGGAATTCACTAGGTTAGGGCTCAAGGTTTGGTTGTCGTACAGGGTTTAGGGTTGAAGGAGGAATCTCACACAGCATCCTAAGCGGAATCCGAAGCACCAAACCCGAAAAGCTTTGTAAAAACCTTCTTGCCCTACTCTCTGAAAAGCCAGAATCTTCTCGTGCTCTGCTGGGACGGCTCTTCCCGGACAAAAATAGAACAAGCAGCTGTTGATCTCCTTTATTTAAGTACAATAGGGTTTAGGGTTTAGGGGTTTAGGGGTTCAGGGTTTAGGGGTTTAGGGGTTTAGGGGTTTAGCGTTTAGGGGTTTAGGGTTTAGGGGCCTGAATAGTTCGAAAGGTAGATTTCGGGTATGCAATAGTAGGACCCTAAACCCTAAACCCTAACTAAACCCTAAACCTGAACCCTAAACCCTAAACCCTAAACCCTACCCTTAGATCGGAACTGTAAAAGGCGATGTTTTTTTTTGCGAGCGCTCACTAAGGTCCGACCTACCGGATCTTCCAAAATCTCTTTTTTCCTTTAAGGAATTTACCGAAGATCATAGTAGAGATCCTAGTCTAATTCAGGGTTTAGGGTTTACGGTTTTGGGTTTGGGGGGTTTTAGTCTACTTTATGGCATTTTTGTTTAACTGGTTGGCCCTTGAAAGCCTTATTCGTAAAATAGGGTCCTTTTTAAGCCCCCAATAAGGGAAAAATATAAGATATCCCAAAGGCCTACCTAGTTAATTAAGGGATATTGGGTGATCTGGGAACTAGAGCCCCCGGCATTTTTATAAGCGGAGCTCTGGGATGTCATCCTCGGCCACTAGCTTGAAATCGCACTGCTTTGGGTTTAGAGTTTGAGGGGTTAGGGTGTAGGGCTGAAGGGGTTGTTGGGGTTCAAGGGTTTAGGGGTGAGGGGTTAAGGGGGATTCGAGGGAATTTGAGGGTTCCGGGAGAAGGTTTAGTATTTGGGCTTGAATGTTTATTTCAGAAGACTATGTAGTTCTGGCCCGCAGGCTTCCTTATTATAACTTTACTATAACATCCCGCAACACACTTTTCCAATGGTTAGCTAAGGCTAAGGGGGAGAATGTGAGTAGTGGAATGACGGCCCCGCAACTAAATCATTAAACTTAAACTTCATATATCAGTAATAACCCTAAACCCTAAACCCTAAACACCCCGTTCACATTCTCTACAAACCTGAACCGTGGGGGAAACGGAAGAGCCGACATCTGGGAGGAGGCTGCAGAGACAAGCAACTGAGCGTTCGTGTTCTAATCTCAGAAGGTCTTATGAACCCTGCACAGTACAGGGCTTAGGGTTTAGGGATTAGGGTTTAGGGCTTAGGACTTTGTGAAGGGTGATTCGATAATCTGCCAATGAACTCTACAAACCGTCGTGTGCAGGGTTCATATCAACCAGTCTAGGCAGGCCTTACAGGCCCCAGACACCTTTGAACATCAAGGACCCAAGAGCGCACGTGAAGAGCATAATATTCGCTTTACATGTTACCTAAACCCTAAATAACCCTAAACCCCTAATCCCTAAACCCTAAGCTCAGGAGGGAATCCTCATCTGTGCTTTTTGGGACCCCTAAACATGGACCTGCAGGGGCACCTGCAGCTTACCTGCCGACATCCGTGCAGGCCCCTCTTGCGAGGTTCGAGATGCAGGCACCTTTCTTAGAATCAGTGTAGGGAGTTTAGGGTTTGTTGAGAGTTTAGGGATTAGGGTTGGAATCAGTGTATGGAGATTAGGGTTTGTTGAGAGTTTAGGGATTAAGGTTAGAATCAGTGTATGGAGTCTTGGGTTTTTGTTGAGAGTTTAGGGATTAGGGTTTATAAGCTCTAGGATTCTGGACTTAAGGTGCAGAGATGTGCAGGGTTCAGCGATCTCGGGACTTGCCGGTGGCGGTGGCAGTAGGGATTGCAAGTGGCAGCACTATTGGTGTTGTTGTAACTGTAGTAGTGGTCGTTGTAGCAGCAGTAGCAGTAGCAGCAGTAGCAGCAGCAGCAGCAGCAGCAGCAGCAGCAGCTGCAGTTGCAGCAGTCGTCGTCATCGTCGTAGTATTCGGAACAGGGGTTGGTGACTAGGGGCAGCAGCAGCAGCAGCCGCAACAACAACAAGAGGGCCAGGATTGGTGGGTTAAGTTGGGCACCCTCAACCCTAAACCCTTGATCCTAAACCGTCTACACCCTAAGCGCAGTTTTGTACTGCACCTCGCCTCGATCTGCTCTCGTTGGCACTTTCCGTGGCGGCTCTTCCTTTGGAAGTACCCACCAGAGGGGGCCACCGGCCGTATAGAGGTCAAGTATCTCTCAACGATTAAGGTTTAGGGTTTGGGGTTTAGGGTTTACCTCTAAAATCATGGTCACTTTAAGTCCCTGTTTAAGGGTGCCATACTCATTTGGGGAAAAAACGAGCCTTATTTTAGAGAACTAACCATATAGAGGGCAAGTATGTTTGACGACCTTTCGAAGGGCTTGGGCAGAGTGTTCGTGAAGTTCTACACCGCTTTCAGGACGCAGATTTCAGCAGGGGCTGGTAGCTCTTAATTAGTCGCTGTCCAGAAACAAGAAGATGCGGTGGTTCTGAATCAAAATCAGAATCCGCCTCGACCCCAAATAATTCCCAAGTATATACCTAATAAACTCTACACACCAAACCTTAGCCCGTGCTAAACGTAGCTACCTGGAATGTAGGAACCCCTTTTCAGGTCAAGTCTTCATTAGATGTGCACATGGACCCTCACACCCTGAACTCTAACCCCTCTACTTAGAGCAAAAAAAGTGCTTCAATATGTGGAATTTCGGGATCTGATCCACCAAGCCCTAAACCCCTAGACCCTACAGTACCCCCTAAGCCCCGAAATCCTACACCCTCAACTTCTAAACCTCTAAATCCTAAACCCCTAAACCCCTGAAGGCTAAACCCTGAACCCTAAACCGATCTGATCTTCACAGCCGGATGCGGAGAACTGCAGTCAAAGCCACCAGTGGGAGTCATAAGCTCTGAGGGCTCAAGGGCGTCCCCGCACTCTCGGTTTAGTCTTTCAGGGTGAGCCACGGTTTAGGGTTTAGGGAGTTGAACTACGCCTTTTCTCCCATCCGCGTGTTTAGAGTATAGTGTCCATGATGGTTTGGGGTTTTTAGGGGGCTAAACCCTAAACCCTAAACCCCTAAACCCTGAACCCTAAACCCCAAACCCTAAACCGTGTGAGGCTTAGAGCTTCAACCGGTAAGAGAACATACCAGAAACTTCAAAAGGCGTGTTCCGTTTAGGGTTTAGGGTTTACCGTGTTTCTGACTTCAGAAGCTTCGGAAGCTTTGTGGATTCAGGGCTCTAGGGGATTTGATACTCAAACCACTCATGATACTGACGCAAATATGGAGGGCCAACCTGAAGGGAATAAAGGGGGTTTAGGGGTTTAGGGTTCAGAGGTTTAGGGGTTTAGCTTTGGGGGTTTGGGGGTTTAGGGTTTATAGGGTTTAAATGATCATGGGTGTGATGGTGATGAAGATGATGTCGTCCATTCTCGTGAAAGTTTTTCCTGTCGGCCAAGACACCGAGCGCTAAACTGACGTTCACGATGGCAACTAATGGTGGGGCCTTAATAATTAGAATAGGAATTCGGGGTATAGTTTACTATAGTCATAAGAACGAACCCCCAAAATAGTACAGGTGATTATTCAGGCCCCTATAGTACAGAACCCCAAATCGATTGCAGAAAACATGGTCGGCCATGTTCAAGCAAACATGGATGCAATCAGATTCCAAATCTAATCTGAATTGCAGACTATTGCAGACCATTAAACCCTTAGCCAGCCCTAAGCCCGAAACCACCCTAAGCCAGAAATTACAAGATAGATCCCTAAACTTCCTACCGAAGCAACCGGATGTGAGCACCCATGGTATTCGATTTTACGGCTTAGGGCCTATCTGAACGGCACGGGGCTGGACAATGTAGAGCTGCAATCAGGAGCAACAGCCATATGGTTCAGCGTTCAGGGTACCTTAAATTCCTAAAAAAAATACAATCCTGAGTCTCGGGCTGTTTGCATGAAGGCCTGATAAGAAACCTGGGAAAAAGAGGCAGCGCGGGACGCCACGACTGTCTAAACACATGCTTCGCTGAGCGTCTTCTCTCGGCGAAGGAGGTAATACGGAGGAACTGCGACCAATGGAGCCTGTTGTGGCAAAATCCTTCGTCCTCAGATATGCCGTTTACTACTACCCCGAAGAACGGCGAGATATGCTAGCTAGGGTCTGAGCTTGACCGTCTTGACACTTCACTCCTGCTTCTCCTGCAGCACTGGGTTTCTTTTTGGATATAAAGCTGAATGTGCATGCACAACTTAGCTCACGATGCGCCTACATGTAAACACCATACACACACACACACGTGTGTATGTGTATATATATATATAGATACACACATACATACATGCATGTATCTGTACATGTGTATCTGAAATTATATAAACTTCTATATATATATATCATAAATATATGTGTGTGTATATGTATACATCTTAATATGTATGTATATATATATACATTAATATGATCCTATATTAATATATTCATGCATTAACGCATTAAGATACTCATATATAAATATATTAATGTATGAACATAATGATATGCAAATCTACAAACATATTAATATATCGATATACTTATATGTTATAGGAATATGTTAACATACGAGCATGGCAACATCGCAACAGGTTCGTAGTAAGAATGATGTTGTTATAATAAGCCTTTATACCAATCTATATATATATATACATACATACATACATACACTGTTTACACTGTGCGACCAGACAGGGCTCGTAGCACACATGCTTGTGTTGAAAGCATATCGTTTAACATAGTGCTGCGATGCGCTTGGCTGTGACTACATACTTGTACGTATGCAGCATGCACCGTTTCAAACCACCAACTTGCACGATGGTGTGCGTGGGCGGCAGTTCAATGTCTGCGTTTATGTCATATGTATGTACGTACGCTGTATGTCTGCATGTGAATATAAATACACAGTGGCGAGGGGCAGGCAAGCAATTACATATTACATACACGACCAAGAGCGTTCTGCAAGCATACCCATTTGTGTAGGGAGAGAGTGTGAGAGAGAGGGAGAGGGAGAGAGAGAGAGAGAGAGGGACACAGAAAGACAGAGAGAGAGAGAGAGAGAGAGAGAGAAATCAAAAAAGAGAGTTTCTGTGTCAAAGGGTAACAAAACACACTGATGGATGTACATGCCAGGGCATGTGCGTCTGTGTGTGTGTGTGTGCCGATGTCCTCTCATCCACCCACTTAGGCTGATAATTCGCTAAACTCCTAAACCATACATAAACCCAAACCTGGCGGCCCTAAACCCTTCGGTTCATAACACTAAACCCTCCAACCTAAAACCCCTCATGAACCCTAGACCAGGGTTACAAAACTAAACAGAGATCACAAGGCCTGCGGTTGGTAGAACCTCGCGTGCAAAGGTCGGGCATCGCCGACGTGTATTTGCTGCGAACTCGCGGGATCCCCGGTGTCTGCGAACTTAGGCTTCAGGGTTTTAGGGTTAGGATTTAGGGTTCAGGTTTTAGGGTTTATAGGTTAGGTTTCGGGGTTTAGGGTTTAGGGTTTAGGGTTCAGGTTCCGGGCTTCTTTAGGGGTTTTTCGTTTAGGATTCAGGCTTTAGGGTTTTGGTGCTTTGGGTTTAGGGTTTTGGGTTTAGGGTTACTTCATCATGGGGGTCGCGCAAGATAGTGAGCTCGTGAGCAAGCTGTGGAGAGATGGCTAGCAGCACAGCTGCCTGTAGTCGGGATGACGTTCACTCCTGCAGCACATTCATATATCGCGAACACCGGAAAGTTGGAACATGGATTTAGGATGATTAGTGCTGGGATTCCCCATACTTTACCTTAAAGGCATGAGGATAATGATGTTCCAATTTTCTGGCTTCTACTGCAATATATGTATATGTATGGTATAGAAAAACACAAGTTATAGGTTGCATGCGTAGGTATGTAAGCACGCATGCACACGGGCATTTGCATAAGCAGATTATGCAATTCCCTAAGGGTCCATGTACCCAAATAGTATATACATTAGCCTTAAAGTACCTATATAGGGACTACATTAAGGCCAAAGTATATGCTATATAGGTACATGGACCCTTTAGGGAACCCTAAACCCTTACCCCCAAACCCTACAACCCTAAACCTTAAAGCCCTAAAACCCTCAAACCCTAAAACCCTAAACCCTACAAAGAATCGAAGTCCAAAGGCTGAGCCTGAAATCTCTTGAAAGCCCGTGTTGCAAAACCCTGATGAAAGCTCATAGAACCCTGGAAAAGTTGGGGGGGCTTCCGAAAATAGGGGACCCTAATATAGTACCCTAAATAGTAGGATCCTTATTATAAGGACCCACAAATAAGGTATCCTAATTTTCGGAAGGTCCCATTTGCTCGAAATTGTCATTATCATCCACTATAAGGCGGCCGTGCACAAGGAGAATAGCCATCCCCAGCACTTCGGGAAATTGCTGTGGCGATGTGAGCAGCAGCCCCTCCAGCTGGCAAGCTTTTACATCTGAGCTGACAGGGGTATCGGGTATCTATAGGGAAGTCTAAGAAATATCCTATAAGGTATTCTATAGGATATTCTAAAGGGTGGTCCCCAAAAACCTCGACAGAAGAGTCCGTAAAGCTTCCGAGCATAGCATCTACATACGCTGTTAGCTCCGCCTTTAAACCCGAACAGTATTCAGAGTTATAGAATCCTCAAGCGGATCTGAAAGGGCCCCCCCCAAGGGTTATGGGGGATGCCAAGGCCCTGGTTTCGGCTTTGTCTATGTCTGAACTGTGAGATGCTTGAAATCTGTAAAGCATTTTGTCTGCCAGAAAGCCCAATAACGTAGGGCTGTAAGGCTTTAGGGCTTATAGGACTTATGGTTTACGGGCTTTAATAAGTCTAATGTCAGGATTTAGGGTTTAGGGAACTTAATAATTCGAATAGGGTTTTTTGGGAACATAGTCCGTATATGAAAAGGAGCCCTAGAGAATTGCATCAGCAATTACGCAGGCTTCTTATACTACCCCTTAGTGAAGGAAAGCATTGTAAACTAAAGCCCTCTACAATTTACAGTGTGGTTTTTAGGGGGTTTGGGGGGGGTTAGGGCTTAGGGAGTTTTTCCTTCGGAAAAATGGAACCCTCCGTAATTAAGGTCTATGTTGTTATGTACCTATATGTAATGTTTGAGCCCGGAAAGCAAACGGTTCTCAACTCAGCTACTACTTGCTTGTGCAGTATCGTAGAGCAACTAATGGCTAACCTTTGGGAGTATACCCTAAACCCTAAACCCTCAACCCCAAACCCTAGGGGTTCTAGTAGCCCAAAAAGGTTACAGGTTGCCTACACTACTACTAATGTAGAAGCCTAACCTTTGGGAGTCTAATGGGGAATGAGAGGTTTTCGAGGTTACCTACTCTACTACTAACTACGAGTACGACTTAGGGGTTGCAGTACCCTAGCCAAAAACAGATTAACCTTAAACAAAAAACATATTAGTAGGAATGTAGAAGCCGCAAAAGGTTATAAAGGTTACCTACTCAGCCCCTAAGCCCCATAAAGCCTTCATAGCCTTATAGATCTCTTTAGTGGACCCCTTACAGGAACCCTTAAACCCCAAAAAAAACATATAAACCACCTGGTTACCTAGCCTTGACGGCTTGCCTCTGCTGGCGGCTCCTACTGCGCAGCGCTGGAAAGCGTACAGGGCCGCCGGGCTAGCAACTAGCAACTGTCCCTAAACCCTAAACCCCAAAACCCCTAAACCCCTAAACCCCAAAACCCCCAAAACCCCAAAAAACCCAAAACCCTAAACCCCTAAACTAAACCCTAAAGCCGTAGGGCTTAGGGTTCAGCTTTCAAATCAGGTTTCCTACGGGGTCCACGGAGCATCCTGTGAAGAGTTCTGCGGGGCTCTGTAGTAGGGTCCCCTAAAAAAACAAGAACTTTTGGGTTCTATGGTAGGGTTTAGGGTTTACAGGCTTTAGGCTTTAGGGTTTATAGTTCTATGGTTTGGGGTTTAGGGTTTAAGTTTAGGGTTTGAGGAAGTGTAGCATTGATACCCAAATCCATACTGTTTCTGTACTCGGATCCTCTGGCAGGCTGCTGTGGATAAGAATTGGGCTCGGGGTTGTGGGTTTACGGTTAAGGGTTTAGGGCACAACTTTGCAAAACACGGGTGAAGCCTTTGACAAACCTTGAATACTCCTTCGACAATCCTAACAGACGATAAAGAACGAAACTTCATCCGCTTGTTGCGGGGCTTAGCGCTTCGTGTGAGTAGCAGGCCATCTGAAATTTTGAATGAGATATGAACCCTACACAACCCCTTAGCAACTGTGCTAAGCCCTCGCAAAAGTATCAGAAGCGTTCAACCATGACTGACACGGCCAGAATACCAACGGTAGAGCCTATACAAAACTGTGGAACCTTATACCCTAAACCCTCGTCGTGGTTCTAAGTGTCCGAGTGTGGCGACTTCGAGAAAAATGCACCGCAGTCCCGGGAGCCCTGTTTGGAGCAATGGCCGTGAAACCACCGCTGACGGCCTCGGAATGTTTAGTTGGCTTGTTGCCCTAAGGGTCCATGTACTCAAATAGTATACACTTTGGCCTTAATGTAGTCCTATATAAGTACTTTAGGACCAATGTATATACTATTTGGGTACATGGACCCTTAGGGTTGGTTATTTCATGAGGTTTCGGACGTAGAGAGTCGGTTTGGGCCTCAAGGCTTCGGCTTGGGTTTAAGGGCTAAGGTTTTTTTTTTGTAAGGGTTAAGGGTTTAGGGCTTATAGGGTTTAGGGTTTAACTTGGGCTTTGGGATTTGAGGTTTGGGGCCGAGAAGCTTTTGGCGTTGTCGTTGGTGCTGTTGATGCTGTTGCCATTGCTTTGCGGCTTTTGCGGTTTAGGGCTTGGGGTCTTCAGGGCTTAGGGGTTTAGGGGGTGTAGGGGGTCTAGGGGTTCATAGGGTTTAGGGGTGAAGGGGGTTTAGGGTTTAGGGGTTTGGAGGGTTTAGGGTTTAGGGACTTCCAAGCTTGTTGAATTTCGTTGTTTTCTTTTCCTGGAGGGGTGATTAAGGATCGTGCTTAACTTAGGGTTCTTACACGGGTCTTATAAGGCTTCATCCGAGATACTGGGTCATCTGACTTACAGGTTGCAATGAGTGGTTTCATATTCAATTACCTCTGAATCCAAAAACCTACCGTTTTACGAGTTAGACCCTATGGTTAATAAGGGGTCATAACCTACGATTTTGTAGAGTTTGGGGTTACAGGTAGGGCCTATAATTAGGGTTTAGGGTTGAAGGTTTAGGGGCCTTAATGAGGGCTCAAACAAATCACGAATAAGCTTGCCTTCTGCCACTCTATGCGTACTTTCCCACAGTATTGCTGGGGATACATATCTCGGAGGTTTCGTACAATGGCTTTTGTGGGATGTTATAAAGTGTTGGTGTTTCGAAGGGTTTCATACCCCAAACCCCTATGCCAGCTGGTGACGCCCTCTGGAACACGAACCGATCAACTTCCAAAGAATGACATGCGCACCAATGGTATAGTGCAAACAGACTCTTGATGTAGACCACACCCAGAGCCCCTACAGTACAGACGAAACACGAACCCGGGCAACATCCAAAAGACATAGACTTCTCTGTCAGGCCACAATTTGCATGTTGCACGGAGCAATGAACGGAAACAACACGAGCAACCTTGCATCTGGTTAGAACATTACACACTTAATATTGCATCTAACAAAGACGTCAAGCATTGTTATGCGGTCGCAGCTGCTTTAAGCGCACGCGGCGTTGCCCAAGTCGCGTCAAGCATGCTCGCTCATCCTGATCGAGAGACACTTGTTAAGTGCGGATCGTGGCATGTGCATGGAACTGCGCGTCTGTATATATAAAGATATACTTTCATGTGTGTGTGTACATATATTCTTTTTCATCTTTTTATCTATTTATTTACAAATCACATGTACCTGAAGCAAAAGGCAGTCGTAATGGTGGTTTACATCGTCCGTCACCTAGTGGAGCTTGTCACATGTGTAGTTGTTGCGTTTGCAGCCGTCTTCGGCTTCGTCGTCTAGGCAGCATGAGGGCGATACGGATTACAACGAGTACAAGGATGATACAGACGCTCCTCACAGACAGAAACCACATATAGTCCAACGTCCAATGCGGAACCTGTAAAAATCCTAAATATGGCAAAAAGTCAGACTCTAGCAGCAAGCACCACCCTTGCGCAGCGGAGGATCACGGCTTTGGAGTGTAAGGTAGAGGGTTCGGCACTTCAGAGCTTACATTGTGTACGCAGGGTTTTTTCGTTGTTGTCTGCATTGCAATGGCTCCTGCTTCTTATTGACTGTTATCAGGTTTTCTGCTGCTGCAGCTCACGTCACTATGACAGCAAGCTTTTCGCTGACGAAAGGCTCACTGTTGCAAGTGTATTATCTAGTAACGTCCTGGTGACTTCATGATACATGTACTCGTGGCCGCAGCAGCAGAAAGAGTAGTAGCTAGTAGTAGTAGTAGTAGTAGTAGTAGTAGTAGGAGGAGGAGGAGGAGGAGGAGTAGCAGTAGCAGTAGCAGTAGCAGTAGCAGTAGCACTAGTACTAGTACTAGTACTAGTACTAGTACTAGTACTAGCAGCAGCAGCAGCAGCAGCAGCAGCAGCAGCACCAGCAGCAATAGGTAGTAGTAGCTGCAACGGTAGTAAGTAGTATTTGTAACTGTGGTCTCTTCTGAAACTTGCTGCAAGTGCGAACATCTGGAAAGTCGGGAGTGAGTAAAAAAAGAAAAAAGGATTTCCCGGGGCTTGAAATCGGGCCTTCTGCGTCTATGGTCTGCTTCGAAGCTCATGCCGAAATGTGCGAGCAGACAAAAACTGACACGACCTGCGAAAATCACAACAAATGCGGGAGGACACGGTGACAATGCTTGGACCAGGGGTCCGGGAGTTGAGTCTGTCGTACTTCGGGTTCCCTCACATGTACTCATGTTCGTGACAAAAAACTACAAAATGAGAGTTGACATCGGTGGACGGCTTGTTGACTATTCTACATTGATACTAGGAAGAGGCCAGCGCTAGATTGCTGCAACCAGCTTGAGTGCTGTAACTGACTGAGCCACTACAGACATCTTCGCAACCTTTGAGCCCTGGCCCTATGAGTCAGGGTTTAAGGTAAACCTCAACCACCTGCGAAGACCCGTTTGCTGGCCCTAGTAGAACAGACCTTTTGGGCACATAGTAGTACAATAACTCGGTTCGGGAACCCTAAGGCTAAATATGTATTGAGGCCCCTATGTAAAGATTGCCATGGCTGTCAATGATAGCGGTTATTTCTGCAACTGTTAGTAGATACAGTGGGATGTCGCTACACGTCGGGTTGCAGACTGCAAAAGAATGCGGTTACCATACACACATAATGATGATTATGATGATGATGATGATGATGAGGATGATCATGCTGATGATCATGATGAGTCTTGATGAAGATCATGGTGATGATGATGACCATGATGAAAATCATGATGATGTCGATGATGACGATGATCATGATGATGATGATCTTGATTCTGATGATGGTGGCAATGGCTGCGAGGACGATGTGAGGGTGATGGTCATGGGGATTATGACGGTGGTTATGATGATGTGAGGTTGATGAAGAAGATGATTATACTGACGATTTCAAGGTGGTGGTGGTGGTGGTGGTGGTGTGGCGGTGGCGGCGGCGGCGGTGGTGGCGGTGGTGGCGGTGCCACATGTAAATACAGATGCTGGAAGCACCGGGGGCCATGCAAGTTTACCTATGCTGCACTCTGTCACTTACAACCCAAACTCACCAATCTCGCGTCATGCCTATTCCGCAAACCCTAAACTCTAATCCCTCTGAATCCTGAACCTAAACCGCTAAGCCGCTGCCAAGCGTCCCGGCTCGCACGATGAGGCCCTGGCGCCAAGTTGTGATCGCAGCTTGAGTGTTGGACAGGATTATCGGAGCTCCAATGTAGGTACAGTGCTGTTTATAACAGTTTTTAATGTAAAAAGATCGCAAAGGCTGTCATGTGGGTTACAAACAAGGTTTAGTATGTTATGCCTACACTTGACCCCTAAGCCTGTGCTAGTACCACTTCTTCATGCTCAGGCCACAGCAGGGTATGGGTAGGAGCTCCAAACATGAAGAGGTGATGCATGCCAAAACCCTCAGAGTTCAGCGAGGATGGCAGGTTCAAGGTCTAGCAGTAGTTTACCACCCTAAGGGTCCATGTACCCAAATAGTATATCCTTTGGCCTTAATGTAGTCCCTATAAAGGTACTTTAGGGCCAATGTATATACTATTTGGGTACATGGACCCTTAGGGCCATAGAGGAGATTGAAGGCGTCGCGCATGATGTTTTGACAGAGCTGTTCAGTTACGGTCCAAGAATGCTGGACATAGCAACCTTATATATTGCCGCACCCTACCCTGTCTCCACATTGTGCTCAACCCTGAGCCCAGGTCCAGTACAGACCCCGAGCCCTAAATCCCTGAACCTGAGCCCTCATGGTTTTAGGGACTTTAGCGTTTAGGGTGATGCCCGAAGTAACCTTCGAAAGTCCATGCACGCAAAAGCACACAGACATTTACTGTGTGAAACAATTTTCAACGAAGCCTTGAACAATACGAAAAGGAAACAACAACATGCAATAGCACACCCTTACCGTCAACCTCATTTGGCCAACACCGACCCTTAAGCCCTTAAGCCGCCCTAATTTGGCCTAATTTGGCAGCCCTGTCAAACGATGGCCAGGATCCCCACACAGCAAGCATCGGAAAAAGGACAACCACTAGGCCCCATGGTCCGGTAGCTGCGTTCCCTGGCCCTTGAGCAAGGCTTAATAAACCATTACTGCAGCTTCGAAGTTTAGGGTTTAGGGTTTAGGGTTTCATATCAACCCTAAGACCCTAAGTTCAAACAGACCCCAAAACCCCAAAACCTAGACGCTAGCAGCTGCCGGCCTTCAGAACAGTGCTGGTGTCCGAAACGGACCGAGCTCCTGGGTGACAAGCTCGGGTTTAGGGTTTAGGGTTCAGGGTTTAGGGCTTAGGGCTTAGGGTTCAGGGTTGAGG
>CAJNJA010071820.1:0-22074 GCA_905231915.1 Symbiodinium necroappetens | reverse complement strand
ACAGGCTCGATTGCATGGGGCATGTGGGCGATGAGGCCGATGTCCTTGGATCCTGTTGTAGGAGCGAGTGCCTCAATGTCTACGCCCCCCGGATCTCTTATTCCGATAACCCTGCCCATCGAAAGACCAGTGTAGATGTGGTCTTGGGCCAAAGTGCTGGTCTTTGGATGATTTATTACCAAGTCCAATAATTTCCTGGACTTTCAAAATGTATACATGTATATGTATGTATGTATGTATGTATGTATGTATGTATGTATGTACCTGTAGATTCCTTCGGGCATTAATTCTTGCCCGGGAGATTTTTTGGTTCGATGTGTTCCGGGTGGGGCGGTTTAGAACGATCTACACATAAATCGCTCGTTTATAATAAAATAGCTCGTTAGGGAAGAAAACGCTCGATCTTGATATGCCCATGCTGATGTTCGATGATGCTCTTCACTATCGAGAACGATCATCAGACGTCGGCGTCTCAGTTTTCCTCAGCTTCCTCGGAAGCGCTCGCTGCGCTGCTTCAGAAGTTGCAATTTGTATGCTCCCAGCATTTTTTGCAGGGTTCTAAAGGCGCAGGAAAGAGCATGTGTCCCTGAACGCCTCGCTACACGACTGATGCGCCCAATAAAGTCTTCGTCCGCCCAGCATGCGGCATCTTAGTGCAACAGGCCATCGTTGGCTATCATGTACCCGAAGAGCATATGCATGCTTGCAAGTATTAAGCACCACACTCATAGGATTGGGGGACCAGATCCCCTGTCTGCCACAAACGAGCAGCGGTATCCTTGGCTAATTTGAAACACCCGTGGTTTAGTAATCGATATATGCACATTGCATGATTCGAAGCTGAGAAACGAGAAATGTTCCTGCATGTGCAATTTCGGTCGCACTCTGAACAAACTGAAGCCTCTGGATGCAGATGCCTTCGCGAGGCACATGTAGCCAGCCTCCGTCGGCACTAAAAGCTATAATAAAAATAGTCACCCTAACTTATCCTAGGGTACCCGACCTTAACAAAGCTCAGGCAATGCAGGCATAGGGCTGTCATTTCATGACATAGCTGCCCTGCCACCGTACACGTAGCAGGTGCCAACCATAAGCCCTCTCGGTGAAGCAACCGGAAGTAGGAGTTGGCACACCGCACAGTATATACGAGCATCTGGAAGATGTCAGCAGTGCTTACCTGCTTTGTATCAGCTTTTCCCGGGCTATCCCCAAAACATATCATATCAGGTGCTAGCAGCTGTCACTTGCACGTACTAGCTGTACGGAAAATATTAGATGCATTACAGGATCCATTGTTTGCAAGTAATCTTCCAGCCACGATGTCATGATGGCCGTGTCGGCCCCCCGGCCACCAGTTGCGGTTGGATAGGTTGTCCCTTGCCTGGAGTATGCATCGATCGAAAGCAAAACCAAGCATGCATGTATGTGCATGCATGCATGCACATTTCTCGCCAAGCATCTTTGTCATTTTGAAGGCTGACGGTGTAAACGATCTGATATTTGTCGACTTCTGATTTTCATGGCACCAGACCAAGCCACCCAATATGCCACGTGTGGGCCGGGTCCACAAGAGCTCTGATTGGATTCGACATCCCAGGTATGGACCAAAGTGGAGAGGGAGTGTCATCACGGAAAGGGGCCGCGCTCTCATCGAAGCGCCAGGGTGCATCATCAGAGAAGTTATACCACTCCTCCAATCAGTATGCATCAGCTAGATTATACAATTACAATTGCAGGCCTAAAATATTGAAGGAATATAGGTTTGGGGTCTTAGGGACTCTTCGGGGTTGTATGTATAGGCAAGCCAAGAGTCTCGACTGCTGCAGAGGTGGCACTTTCGTATGCACTGCCAGCCAGTCTTGAGGGCCATGGCCTAGGGGGTAGCAGGGTTTTATGATTTCATCGTGCACATGCATTGCTAGCAAGACAGGCCATGAGGTGGAAAATGGTTTATACCCGCTGCCTTCCTCAAGTAGACCCAATCGCCTTTGACCCCGACCATTGCAAAGTGCAGCTTGATCGGCCCGACTGGGGTTGAAACCTGAGATGCACGTGCATGCATAAATGAAGTGAGGTTGGGCCGTGCTTCCTGGACGACATCATCAATGGACACACTTGCACGCTTACTTTGCAGCTCAGAGCAGTTATGCCATGTGTGTAGAGGTCCATAAGGTCCTTTGCAAAGGCTTCGTTCAACACGTGGAGGGTGGAGTCGCCCCAATAAAGTTCAGATGGCAGCACTGTATACAGAAACCGGGTGCAATAGGAATGCCTTGGTTGTGTGAAGGTTTTGGAGCCTTCATATTTTCGGCTAGTTTGCCAACTTACAAATCGATCCAAAACTTTTAACTAATATCATAGGCACCCACTGCTATTCTTGAAGTCAGGGCCCTTGAAGGAAATACATGGCTGCCACCCCTCAATCATGATTGGCAACTTGTACTTTCCTCTGCCCTCATCACCATGGATGTAGATCGGGATCCTGTGTGAGGGGACCGGTGCCCCTGGCCCATTCATGACATGCTCAGGATCATACATATTGTGTCTGGACCAAAAGTCAGACAACAGATGCTGCCATTCTTTCGTTTGTAGCAAGTCCACTCCACCCAGAAGCAGCAAGCTGAACTCTTTCAAAAGGTAGGCAGCCCAAGAGCTTGCATAAATCACGGGATACCATACGTTGATCTTCTTGACCAGCGGCCTCCTTTTCCTAACTGGAAGCTCGATAAAGCTCAGCTCAACAGGCACAGTCATGCCCTGCCGATGAATCAAGCGATGCAGGTTTCTGCAAGTATTGGTCTTGCTGGCACCGGTAGCAGCTATCTTGTAGAGAATCTCCAATTCCCCTAGGCTCGACTTAGAACCCCGATGGGCACAGCAGAGGACAGCTTAACACAGCCATGCAACTGTCGCTGCCACCAATCTTGTAGACAAGATTTGCCATCTCTGCAGCTCCTTTAGCTGTTTCGGCCTGGGCACATGACAGCAGGGAAAGCCCAGCACACATGTACACAGAGACCTGCTCCTTCAGCTCAAGAAATCCCAAAATATGCAAGCCAAGGTTCCCCAGTAAGATACTTTGATATAATCTGCGCACTGACCTCCAGGTCAAGCTCGCCATCTTCTTGGTTGCATCGACTCGAGCCAGGTCCTTGCGAGAGGTTATTGAAGGGTGCAGGGTTCAATTCTTTTGATCGATCCGATACAAGATGCAGCTAGCCAGGATTTATATTTAGGGTTTAGGGTTAAGGCCGGGTTTAGCAGGGTTCGGGGTCTAGGGTTTGGGATTATATAATTCGATGCCAGGTTCCATCCACCAAAGATTTGAGGATCTGGTCTCCAGCTCCACCACTCCCTGGCTGTGGGAATGTTAATGATACCCCGGACTGTACGTGCACATGGCTATCCTCTTGCACAGTAGCACCATGAGAAATCCTTTTTTCTCCACAGGACCGATATCCCCTGGTCGGGCCTGGTCTGCAGGTCATCCAATTAGCACACATACCATTAGGTTTGCGCGAACACATCAGAATAACAAGCATGTGCATGTTTCTGCACAGAGCACCACGAGTTGGTTCAGTGGCATGGCCTGCATTTTCTTGCTAGTGCAAAGCTGCTAGTGAACCCAAAGCCCGACATGCCTATCGAACCACGTACCATCTGAACTTTAAAGCAGACATGCAACCACTGTAACCATGCACGTGCAGTGCATCACGATCGCTTCTTCTTGCTAGGCTGATTAGCACTGGCTGCAGCCCTCTTTCCCTTGCCCTTGGGCTTAGCGCTGCCCCGAGGCTTTGCACCCGACTTCGGAGGTGCTTTTGCGTGGGACCTGGAAGGGATAGTGCGTCGGGAGTCAGGAGTAAGGTTTAGGGTGTATAGGGTTTAGGCTACATGTGTAGGGTTTAGGGATCCAGGGTTTAGGGTTTAGGGTTTTGCAAGAGCAGCATATGGTATGCACCTGCCTGGATCGGACCATCAGAGCATTGATAGCCAAGTCAAGGCGGGTGCATTGGGCGTAGCAGGCCAGGAGCTTTTGCTTCGTCTGCCTGGTCATGATTATAACATGTCTGGGATTTCTGATGCGATTCGGAAAAGCACGTACAAGGCTAATTTAATCCAAGTATCCGGGAGGGCGGTGTCCCCGCATCAAGAACTGCATCCTCTTGAAACTGCAGCAATTCTTTGTTCTGCTGCTCGAGCTGATCAACTTTGGCCTTCAGGTCGGCAGCAAACCTGCGCTTTACAAGCCCAGGGAAGCATTTATGGTTAAGGTTTAGGGCTTTAGGGTTTAGGGTTTACAGAAATATGAGAAGAGTCGCTCGGTAGCCCGCTTCGCTCCATTCTTGCAGAGCCTGTCCTGTGGCAGGCATAATATATTGTATGCGGATGAGCACAAAACACTTCAACGGAAACTCCTTCAAGTCGTTGCCCTTGTCAACCTTCTTGCCAGTCATGTCGATGTAAACAGCCAGAACACCTTGGATGCAAGACGGGTCCGGGACAGCTGTAGCCACACATGCACATGCATGATTGTGAACCAGCCAAGACACTGAACACATCTTGGTTGGCTTGCAAGACAGGCAGACACTTCTCTTTAGCAGAGCATGCCGTCGAAGCCACAGCAGCTCGTGCATGATCAACCTCTGGCCTGGTGGCAGCATTGGTCCTGAACAGTACAGACGGATCGATCCTGGGTTTAAAAGTTTAGAGCTCGAACCAGTGCATGCCATGCTACTGCAAGGCCGCGTGCTCCGTCACCGTGTTCGTCAGCAGGCTGCCACTGGCATCCTGAAGGGCTAGTTGGGCCGGGATAACAGTTTGGAGTTCGATCAGGGCATTAAGCTTTAGGGCTAGGGCTTAGGGTTTAGGGTTTAGGGTTTAGGTTTTAGGGTTTAGGGTTTATATATACAGGGCATATACACTTAAGTTCTGAGCCTCGGTTCAGGGTTTGTGGTCTATAGCTTCGGCCTGAGGGAGGGTTAAGATCCCTTGTTGAAGAGTTCTGGGCTATGCATAAACGATGCATGAACCAATATTTAAAAATTTATAATATATAGCTTATAGCTATAACCCTTAGCTTTGTAGTCATAAGCCCCAGGAGCCTATTCAACCCAAACCAGGCAATCGGGCCTCACACTCAAAGGAGCCGGCTTGCTTGCTGGTCTGAGACTCATCAGACCGGAAGAGAAACTCTTCCTTGGTCGGGATCTTGAACTCCTCAGCACCGTGCACTTCGTTTGTTCGGGTCAATCCTCGTGCAATGGCCCACCGCTTGGAGTTCTCGATCATGACCCTAGGACAGATGCAATGGCCCACGAGTGATCTCGATTACAGAAATGAACATGCACACGTACAGTAGAAGTATTTGCAGCCATGTAGCGGTGTGAATCCCTGCTGAGCCATGGATATCTCCGTTTCCCAACCGCCTTTCTTGTCGTTGCATGCAAGCTGTTGGGACATCTTCTCGAGCTGGATCTCAACGGCTTTGAAACTCCCATGTTTCAATAAGAGTTCTCGAAGTTTCTCCCCTCAGATATCGATATACAGCAGGCCCCCAGCACCCCTACGGTTGAGGTGTAGGCCTGGGATTGTAATTGCAAGCTAAGAACACACAGCTCAGCAGCTCAGCATAACTACAAGTCACTGGATGAAGTATCCCGATACATCCTCATAGCCTCCTCGCTGCATTTCAGCTCTCCGCGCTTGTTGGGACGGAAATATCGATTCATCCTGGGCGAAGGCACAGCAATCATAAAGTATGAAAGTGCAGGGACTGTCATGTGTACACCTTACACGAAACCCCCACCCACCTATTATACTAGAGCTGACACAGACCAGCATCTTCCAGTATGTGCCATCTTCATACATTGACGGGGCAGAGCTTGCAGAGGTTGGGGCTGGGGACGGTGGCACAGGCACAGCTGCACGATTCATCGTCGGCGGTGTCGAGGCCTCCTTCTGGGTCGGGGTGATCGACTTCTTTGCCTTGCGGCCCCACTTAAGTTTGTTTTTCAGTGGCGTAGCAACCACTCGAACCGGGTCTGGCGTGGATGTCTTCACAACCTCCCCTTGGTGGGGAAATCCTGGCATAAAGGCACCTGAGATCGTAGCCACATGCACACCAGATCCAGAAGCAGATCCTGCAGGTCCGTAGACATAAGGCCCTTGTGTTCCAGAGTCTAACTGCTGGCAAGGGTGGAAGCACTATCTATAGGCCGGGTTTAGGGTTTAGGGTTTTGGGGAGAGAGTGAGAGAGTTTTAGATCGAGCAATAACACATGCACACACCATGACAAGCCAGGCTCATGTATGTCGAGGGGCACTAGGAACACATGGTGTGCACACACATGAGTGATGCAAGCTAACATAGCAGGCATAGCCATAGTCCTTCTGGATCGGTGCCATCGAACGAGGCCATCTCCTGCTGCAGCTTCAAGATCCGAGCTGTCTCTTCCTTAGTTGTGCATTGCAGCAGACCACCAAGCAGCCAAGAGCCTCCCTACCGATCACAAGATATATTATTCGAGAATCAGCAATCTTCGCATCCAAGTCATCAGTATGCATCGTTTGGCACTGATCAGCCACCATTGCAAGGCCCAAGTCAAGGGACCGACAGGTTAGAGTCCTCTGCAACGACATGATGCAGTTGAAACAAAACAGAGCCTCGAACATCATATCACGGTGGCAAAGCATACAGCAAGTGGTCTTGCAGCACAAAGTACCGAATCGATGCAATTCTCTGAAATGCAAACGAGCAAAAACACAGAAATCCTGATTTGCGCCTTTTGCGCCGATTTGCGCCCGTTTGGCGGCAATTTGCGCCCGAATTGCGCCTAAAACTGCCCGTATTATTTTGCCGGAGCATATTTGTAGTTTTTGGGACCAAATGGCTCTAAAACACCCTGAACCATCGTTGCCCTCTACCTCCTATACTAACCCTCTCAGTTGCCCTCATGGGCAGCGATGAGATCTGCTCGAAGAGGGTCTGCAGCAAGCACCTGAAGACTACCCAGATCGACCAGTTTAATGCTTATTAGTGAACAATTGCTCTCAAACCGATTAAGATAAGGAGCTGCATCTTTCAGCTCGGCATCGAATGCATCCATGGTACTTTGCCACGAGTGGGGAACATGAAGGTGCTTATTGGCAAACAGATATGCCCATACCTCAATCATCTCCGACTCAGCCCACGTGTCATCTAGCTCCAGCCCAAGGAACAATTCCTTATCAGTGGCTCCCCTGGGGATCGCAACCTTCTGCCTCATGGGAAGCCGAGGCGTCGGTGATTGCTTCTCCTCCTCCCAGAGGTGGAGAATCTTTTTGCCAAATTCTTTGGTGTAGATCCTGGGTCAGACACAGTAGGCTTTAGGGTTTGGGGGATTAGGGTTTAGGGGCTTGCTGGGAGACGTGGAGACCATGCTTTGGTGGAGAAGGGAGAGAAGAGAGACAGAGAGAGATTCGAGAGAGGGAGAGGGAGAGAGGGACCAAGGACAGCAGGCTGAAACCAGTCAGTGGTCCAAGCTTCGTGGATATCCCAGAGCTAGCACACTGTAGGCACATTGCAGAGCTAAGGGCCTGGCCCACTTTGTTTCAACTCCTTCTTGAGGCCTGTAAACTTCTTGACACCAGACGGCGCTTCATAGCGACCTGTAGCGAGTGTGTTCGGGACATTAAGACCCATTGGGTGTTTGCATGCACACATAATTTGTGAACAAGGGCCGGGCGAACAGTCTGAAACTTCGTGGAGGATACCATATCATTCCGAGACATATGTCCAGCTTCATCCTGCAGGCATCCATGACATGAGTCATGCTTGTAACATATACACCAAACGACCCCAGCTTGCAACCCAATCAGAGTCCCAAGCCTGAAGGCCCTGGACCAGAATGGTCGAATTCGACCAGACACATGTTGGCTTCGGCGTCGGGGACCCAAACGGCTGTTGCCAAAAGTGGGTCTTGTAAACCTGGGCAACACTGGGGTTTGGTGGGTCGTGTTTGGGGTTTAGGGTTTTGGGTTTAGGGTATCTTTTAAATATGCATGTATGATATCCATATAACCCTAAATCCTATAAACCCTAAGATATATAGGGTTTAGGGTTTAGGGGTTTAGGGGTTTAGGGGCTTAGGGGCTTAGGGGCTTTAGGGGTTTAGGGGTTTAGGGTTTAGGGTTTAGGGGGTTAGGGTTTAGGGCTTAGGTGTGCATGTACACAACACCATCCCTGAAGCCCAACTTATAAATTAGATAAAGCCTCTAGGATCCTGGCATTTAAGTTGACCCAGCTAGACTAGTTAAACTTCAAGACAAGCCACTAGCCCAAGTGCAGTGTATAGTGGCTTAGGGTTTAGGGTTTAGGGTTCTAGATGTATAAGAAATGCAACCTTTAAGCTCAAAGTCCTGAACCATCCTCAAAGGCTTCACGGCCCCTCAGCTGGGCCCGCGATGATGCACAGCAGTGGGAGGCCGGGACTCGTTTAGCAGCTAGGGCATGCAATTGCATGTGGTTCAGGGCGGCAGTTTATAATGAATAATTTTTCGACAAGCCACAAAACAGATCTTGTTCACAAACCATGAAAACCTGCGGTTGAAGGGCAGGGTTTGCTCGCTCCCAAGCGGCTGCTCCACCATGAATACTCCATGCACAGCCAAGATCAACACCATCAGCAGCACCATCCTGCTAGACACGTACATTGCAGGGAATACGAGCTAGCAACAGCACTTTTGCTAACACCCGGCCTTGCAATGGTCATGTTGCCTGCATGTACTGATTCTACAGAACCACGACCATCCGGGTTGATGGGTGACCTTTGGGAGGTGCCTCTGTTCACAGTGGTCCAGGTCGAACAGGGAGGAGCCAAAACATTCATAGAATTTGGAAGCTCTCGCATCACACATGCCATCGCTAGCCTTGGAGGATGCAACCAAACAGGTTGGTCCACTTGCGTACACTGTTGCATGCATACCTGAAACCTATAGATCTGAGCTCTGAGCGCAAATCCTCCCGGAGATAAGAAGTTCATCGAGCGGCCGGTGGGATCATAAATGCAGTCATACGATACATAAGATACACCGGCCTCTCGGAAAGCTTGGCTCACCCTCGCCTCCCCACTGAAAAGCTCCAGCAGCTCGACTTGCATAGTCAAGTCAACATTGCTTGTCCACATCAGCAGCAGGACCTCGAACTGTAACTCACATCGAAGACTAGACACGACACGCCCATCACAGTGCCTAGGACACATGCCTCTTGGCCACATAATTGCAGCTGAAGGGCACAGCCAATAAACACCTCCAGGGGTGGTAAGGTTTAGGGGTTAATTAGGGGTTTAGCAAAGACGGATTTAGAGGCTTAGGGGTGTAGGGGTTTTAGGTTTAGATAGGCAACCCTTGATGTGGCACCTTGGGCGCCTGAAGCTGCACTAGGTTTGCAACCACCGACTCCCATCTTGGGAGGGGCATGATTGGGGAGGTTCCCAGGGCTCATGCACATGAGCCTTGAGCCTGCAGCTTGTAGACATGTGCATGACCATGTGGTTCTACACTGCATACTGCAAGCATGTATGGCAACAAACGTGCCAGCTTCTCCAGAAAAAGCCCTGCAGGCCCATCGCTCTTTCTTCGGCATGCAGCCAGACCACCTGCGCTGGAGGCATTCATGCAATGGGTGTCATGCAGCAAATCTGGAGATGCATGTGCACAGAAGCAGCAAAATGCACAGAAATTATCCATGCAGCTCATTTATCACACAACTTCATCAACATTTTTGCTAGCAGCTTCGAGCGATCAGGCTCATCACCAGAGAGCATTCATCGATCTGTATAGATCGGATCTTTCAAAGCCATACCTCCACCCACTGTTGGTCCTAAGGGTGTCAGCATGTAAAACACCAGAGCACACAGTACACACGATTCCCAGCAGGCTGTTTTGCTGCTAGGGTCCGGCAAACAATCTAATTGCCGCAATCCATACTGTGTGCAAGCCCCAGCCCCACTCATCCCAAAAACGCTGATGCACATGTGCATGCTCAAATCAGTGGAGGTAGTCGATCTGGTCCGTGTCAGCATAGGCCTGAGTTTCAGATGATATATGCATTGGATTTATATAGATCCACACGGTACAGTACATGCACACATATAATACAGATAGGTAGCTGCCTTTGCAATAGCACATGCCTCCTCAAGGCTCATCCCGGATGCCAGTGCATCCTTCTTTGCTGCATGGTAAGCAACTGACTTCCGCGACTTCTTGAGCTTGGTATCATCATCATCTTTTGAGCCTGCCTTTGGTTTGCCTTTTCCCTTCGCCTTTGCCTTTGCCTTTGCTTTTCCTTTTGCTTTTGCCTTTGCTCTGCCCTTAGCAGCAGCCCTGCTGCTGGGCGCTTCATCACCACTTCATCCTCATCGTCTTCCTCTTCCTGCTCCTGCTCCGGTTCATCTTCATCATCTTCACTTGGTGCATCCTCTGCCTCCTCATCGTCTGCGCCTGGTTGCTCCTCTTCCTCTGAAGCTTGCTGCTCCTCCTCATCATCCTGCTGCTTCTGCTTGGCTGCCTTGGCCTTGCCCTTTGGTTTGGGTGTTTGTTGCTTGTGCGGGGCCAAGTCAGGCTTCACCTTTTGCATGCACGAGGGCTTTGGAGGCAAAACCAGAGGTGCTCTTGATTCCCCGCCATCTTGGGAGGCTGCGGCTCCGCCTGCACCCGGCCGCGTGGGGCAGGTGCCTCCCCCAGGCTTTTCAGAAGGGGTCTGCGAAACACTCTGCTCGGATGGGGTCTGCTGCGGGGAAGCCACTTCCTGATTGAGCACAGAGGATTCAAAGCTGAGTTGCCGAGCTAGTGGTACACCACCGTTCTCAAATGAAGGCTGTGCATCGTGAGGCCAGTTCTGCGTCTCAGCATTATCCATCGCACCTTAGATCATGCATGCAAAATCACATGCATGCATGCTTCAAGCACATGTACATGCATACCCTAGGCATGCTATAGCTCCGCTAGACCATGAATGCAAACACGATACATGCAGGGGGACGGGCCGCAGCACCCGCTTGTTCCTTTTCATACAGCCGTGCACTGTGCCGCATGGAAAGCTCCGCACGAAGCTTTGTCAGTCGCTCCTGGGATCGTATGCATGCTGCACATCGATAAGCAATTGTATGCATGCACTGTCGGCCATGTAACACTACAACAGGCATGATATGTACGGCCACGTAGCCAGCTCTCGTCGCTTCTGTGCAAGTTCTGGGTTGCACTCACCACTCTTGCCCAGGACATCCAGAGAGCCCGCGACTCCGCAGGCCAGGCACTTGAACTGATTGTCCGAAGTGGCGGATACCACATGCATTCTCAAGGGCACCTTCTGATGCTCAGGCTTACCTGGGTAAGGGCAGGGACATCCATAGGAGACACAGGCTATATAGCTAGATTATAATGCATGCAGACATAGCACCGAACTTGTGGCTCTTATTTGCGCCAATGGAGCTTGCGATCGAGCTCGTGGGAGATCCAGGGTCCTGCTTGAGACCTGCATTCGTGGATCGATCATATATGACACAACCGCAATGCATGTGTAAGACTGCACTAGCTATAGTAATCAGGCCTGCATGAGGTTCAGACGGTGGCCTTTGATTTAAAGGGGTGGGCAGCTTCTTCGTTGGAACAGCTGGGGCATTCTGCTGGATTCGTTCTGGCTCTGGCTTGTTGCCTAGCTTTGGCTTTGGCTCGGACTGAATGCTTGGGTTCTGGCCGTCCGCTGGCTTTGGCTCGGACTGAATGCTTGGGTTCTGGACGTCCCCGGTCTTTGGCTCGGACTGAATGCTTGGGTTCTGGACAACCACCGGCTTTGGCTTGGACTGAATGCTTGGGTTCTGGATGTCCGTTGGCTTTGGCTCGGCCTGAATGCTTTGGTTCTGGATCTCAGGTGGCTTACTGTGTTCTGCTTGCAGTGCCAGCATTTGTTGCTCGGTTGGCCTTGGAATATCGGTTGCCTGCAGGGGCTCCTCGGTCTTATCAGACACTTTCACAGCATCTTGCTTGCCTTCAATGACACTCCTGTCATGAGCCATCCTTCGGAGCTTTGGAGGGCGTTGAGTAAGCTCCACCAGTGGCTGTTCCGTGGATTCTTCGGAAGCTTTCGGGGCCTCAAGCACCAAAGCCTCAGCATTGGAAAAAGCATCAGATTTTCCATCAACAGCCTCAACATCCAAAACTTCATCATCTTCAACAGGACCTTCCTCTTCGCCTTCTTCCATGCAGTCACTCTCATCATCATCATCATCTCCCGGCGCCACCCTGTCAGGCACTGGAATGCCAGCTTTCACCATCATCCCTCGGATGATGGCAGACCGAGGACGATGAGGCCGGCCGATAACACGGTTGAAGCAGGAAAGAAGCCTCTTCATTTGCCAGGACAATGTACTGAGCTGGGTACCTTAGATGCTTGCATGCAAACCAAAACCTCAGCAAACCAACATGCGCACATGTGCCCGCATGTATGCTGTGCATGCACATGCACTGCTGACTAGATGCCAGAAATTGGTACTTTCATCAGATCCTCATACAGAGACTTCAGGTGGAGCTCGATGGTGTCCACACCCACACGTGTACCAAGATGCAAAATTAGTGGCATCAACACTTCCTCGTTCATCTCCAGAGCTTGCCGATCCACTTGCTTGCTGGCCGTTGTCTTGACCTCGAATCACACAATGCATGATATGTGCACGTATGTATGCATGTGCATGCTACAGCGCCATTCACATCTAGTGACAAACGTGTGAGAAGCCACTCGCCGACGTATGCCTGGGATAGTCTCCCAGGCCCTTGCAAGGTCGGTGCTCGACTCCTCCATTGGCTGGACCGGCTCCATGAGTGTACACTAGATTATAGATCAAAACATCCTGTGTACTCGAACATGCCTGTAACTGCATGCAAACCTGTGCACCAGCTGCTGAGCCATTGCATGCATGCATGCATGCATGCATGCATGCATGCATGCATGCATGCATTGCAAATGATTGATCAACAGCTCATGCACGATGCATGCTGCAGGCATCCAGCGGCATGGGTGGGCTCACCATATGATGGGCAGCGTCGCAAGAAGATAAAGGCACCTGGCATCAATTATGATTTGCGACGTGATCCTACAACTCGAGTTCGAAGACCATGCCAAGCAGGCCTTTGCACCATCAATAGGAGAGCAAGACCTGCAAGCCAAGGCACACTACATCCTGGAAGATATGATGCTCATGATGCTTTCAGCTGCCTCCACCATCCCGCTGCACGTCAGCGGGCGAACCATCCACCACAGGGCTTATCTTAAGCTATACATCATGTACGTGTTGTGCTATCTGGGGATGCGAGGATATCGTGAAGCGATGCTTGACACCTAATGTCCTGGAAAGCGCCGTTTCAAACAAAATTGCTCGAAACGGCAGAAGTCGCTCGAATTGCACGAACACATGTCCTATGCTAGGTCAAAACCCAAAAGTAATACAACAACCAAACGAGCAAGAATTAACGTATCAATGGAAGCAACAGGTATGTATGTATGTATGTATGTATGTATGTATGTATGTATGTATGTATGTATGTATATATGTATGTATATGTATGTATTAGTAGTAGTAGTAGTAGTAGTAGTAGTAGTAGAGTAGTGATGGTAGTAGTAGTGGTAGAAGTAGTAGTAGTAGTTGTTGTTGTTGTTGTAGTTGTTGTTACAGGATTTGTCTCCGTCATTCGCTCTTTTTCTCTCTCGCTCTCTCCAGGGTCTCTGTCTCACCCGGCCCCTTCTGTCTCGAAGTGTTGGTTGCACTAATTCAGACTTGCGGCAAATATGCTGCCCGTGCCACAAAAAAGAAAACATAAGAACCCTATATAAACCTCTTGGGCGTGGAGCTGCTGTGGAGGGTTCAGGGCATTGGGACATGGGCTTCAAGGTTGTCTAGGCTTGTTTGTTTCTAGTAGTGGGCTTTCGGTCTAGGTGTTGGCGTTGTCGGTCCTAGGCTATTGAGTGTTGGGGGGCTCGGTGTTGTTACTAGACCTGTCTCGAACTTCGGATCGCGAGCACAGGCGAGGACGCCAGACTTGTGGAGCCGTGAAGGGGCACAGTAGCCGACACCGCGGCTCAGGCATTCAATGCCAGAAAAACATTTATTCCGAAACCCAAAACCCTAGGGAGACTAACAACCCGACTTAAGAAACCAAAACTTAGCCATTGCACTCTTCTAATGTCACCTATAAGCCTAGGTCCTTTAAAACCTGGATGGCTTCGCAATCCGTGTTGCTTCATCTTTGACACCATAATCACCTGAAGCGCTAGAAGCCACAACCTCAGCTACTTAACAACTTCTCGAGGAATTCAGTCTGGTCCTGTGCGAACAGAGTTTGGTTATAAGGCAAAGCCCCGACCCTCCTAAATGCCTCGACCCTAGTCCCGGCAAAGCTATCCCGAGGCACTTCACACGCAGAGCTGGGCACCAGGAATTAGTTGTATATTGTATTGCATAGTTCAGAAGGACAATGAGGCGTGCCATCGCAATGGCACGAAACCGAGAGCTTGCAAGCTCGGCAGCAAGCAGCAGCGGGAGTGCTCCCGCTACCAATGGTATGCCCCCCGTGCCCCCTTTCTGTGCAGTGATGGGGTTGGGTGCAGGCTTGTTGGACGTGTGCAGCGCATGAGCCTTTAAACGCGATTCAAAGCAGCTTTTCGGCCTACATTTTGTAGGCAGAGTTGTCTAGTGGCGGAATGGCGATGCAGCTGAGGACCTCGGAGACCTTTGTTTTCAATTCATTGTACGTATACGTAGAATTATCTATCTCAGATGCACCGAGGAGCAATCGAAGCCCGATCCTGCTCTGATCTATAGAACCATCGAAGCTGGTTTGGAGGTTAATTGGGAGGAAGTCCGGCAGTCCCCCGTCACTTGCCTAAAACATCCACTTGCTCAGTGTCTGGGGCACACCACTTTTTCGAGCTACAGTCTTCCAGCGTCAGGCGAAGGATGTCATCCTCATCGACCCAGCCTCGGTGCGTGCTGCCGGTGTCTTCGAGAGAGACGTTACTCGGTTGAGCCTCTGTTTGCTTCTGGTGGGGAGCTGTTGCTCTGCAGCGATTGCTTAAGCTTACCAAGATCATTCTGAATTTCAATCTCCTGCTGCACATGTTTGTCAAGTTCGGCTTGGCTTTTCCCAGCTGTACAAGCTTCAAGGTGGGACTCAGCAGGGGCAAGATTCGTAAACATGCAGCGGCAAGCCGATTTGTGCGAAAATCCCTGCGAGGATGCCTTCTTGATTCTGAATAGTCAGCGTGGTTTGATTATTCGTGGAGCCCCACGACCAGATGAGCCCCTGGACACCCCCTCCCGGCAAAAGAAAATCCTCCAGAAGGAAATTGAGGACAGAACCTCGTATTGCAGCCCCAAATCATCCAAATCAGCATGCCCGCAACTCCGGTTTTCCAGACAGGACTGGGCCGGCTTACAAGCCGGCAGATTGAGGGCACTTATGGTGCTGGCAGTGAGAATGACGCGCCGCACACTCGTAGCGAGGTCTTGGGGCTAGCTTTCGGTGTTCGATGTTTGCACAAATGCTTTTGCGTAGCCCGCTGCTACAGTCTGCTACCTCAATGATCGGTACTGTTATTATGTCAGGTCGGAAGAAATGCAGGCGCTCAAAGATATGATTGCAGGGCTGCCTGGTTTCAAACCCATGGTTGCTCGGATGTTGCACTTATCTAAACACATTGAGCACATCTTGCAAACAGATCACTCATTCGAGAATGTTGCCTCAAGCCTAGGCTTCGCCAGACCTAACTTGGGATGCCCAGGGCACCGAGGGGGAAGCTGTGCATGTTCCCTGTCTTGTGCGTCTGCCTACAACAATCTGATTTGCCCTCACCTGACACTGTTCCCTGCCGAGGTGCCCGGCTTCACGAGAAGCTTCCTCAGTGAGGAGGGTGATGCGGAGACCGACAGAGAGGCAGCTCTCTTTGGATTTATGAGTTTCGGTTTCAATTCGGGCTCCTTTGCCGAAGTCTCTGGCTAGTATAACGAAGTTCCTGTCGGCCCAGCTTTAAACTGCACCGAGACGCCAATATCGATCCATGCAGGTGCCCGTCGATGCAGATGCAGCGCCGGCGCCGGCAGCAGGAGCAGCGCCGGAGCCAACGGCGAGTGCCGAGGAAACCTTGGCTCGTGGTCGCATACCCCTCTGCTCCGCATGCACCCACACCCAAGCCTGCACACCAGGACCCATACGAAGCTACAGCTTTGCGGCTCTTGGGGAAAGGCAAAGGAGATGATGGACAGGAACCGGGCTCATGGATTTGTGCAGGGTCGTCGGGCTGAGAGGTTTGGGGCTGTGTTTGTCGTTTTTCCTTGCTTGAGGGCAGCTAGTTTTCGGTTTCCAGATGACTTCGTTAGACTACCTTCAGGTATTCTGTAAATGTTTAAATATACACTTACAACCTAATTTCAGATGTGGTCCTGGGTCCTCTAGGTTTGAGAGAGAGTCACAAAAGCCAAGGTCTGTCGGAATCGAACAGAAACCCTTTTAGATCCCTTTAAGGAACCCTTAAACAGGGGCTGTATTTCAGAGAAAATTGCAGGGTGCCGAGATCCCGTACGAGTTCATCCCAGGGCCTGCCCCGAAGGAGGAGTTTGAAATGGAGGTGGGATAGCTGGGTTTATAGCTACTCCGGGAGTGGGCAAACCCCTAAACCCTAAACCCTTAAACTCTAAACCCCTAAACCCTAAACCCTTAAACTCTAAACCTTAAGCCCGAAACCCTTAAACTCTAAACCCCGGAACCTTAAAGCCGAAACCCGCCAGTTTGGAGGGCCTTAGGCTGCACAGCAAGTTGGCCACGAGCAGCTTATGTGGTGCAGGGTCTATAGGGGTTAGGGCATCCAGTAGGGTCTACAGGTTTAGGGTTTAGTCAGGGTCAAGCTGATGGATATTGTGAGTTGCCGAGCTCCGCGGGTACCTTCGGACCCCAAAAGCATGAGAACCCGATTCTACAGTCTCTGCAATTGCAAAGGTAACGTTTATTAATGCTTTTCAGATCTAGATCATCAGACGGAATGGGCTCTATTTGGGGTGAGAGCTTTCTGATCGGGGTGCAGGTTTTGAATTACACGCTTCGGGCTGCTAGGATGAAAACTTGAAGCTTCCAGGTTGATCTCGAGCATTGTAGGCCTTTGCAGCAACGAATTCTTATCTGGCACCAGTTCCGGGCGTTTTTTAACCCTAAACCCCAGAGCCCTAAACCCACTAATTCGATCCCACCCCACAATTAGAATCCAAACCCTCATTCCTAAGCAAACCCTGAAGCGCTATGAACCGTTAAACCCTCCAATGCGAAGTTGTCTGGAGTCACAAATACCGATGCCCAGGATGCCGCTGATTCGAGCTTGCCGCCGCCAAAAGACGAGGACCAAGTGTTTCCGGGCCAAGAACCTTTGTTTTGGCAGAGGGCGCATATGTGGGATGCATGTGCCGAGCTCCGGGATTGCTCAGATAAACCCTTTCTGAAAGGGTTTCAAGTGCCACCGTTTGGGGATGATTTTAAGATCTGCATATCAGGATTCCACCAATGCGGAGTTGCCTGCCCCGACCCATGAGGACTACTGCCTTCAAGGGATGGGGATGACTTGTAAGTGGGTTGCAAGTACTGCATTTCGGGCTGGTATATTGTTTAGGAGGGGCCACGTACCGATCAGGTTGAGAACGGAGGCTTTGCAATTTCTGATCCGCTGTTGGGGCAAAACTCAGACCCTGATGCAAATTGTTCTGAACACCCTAAACCCCTAAACCTTGTCTCCCGCACTCCTGCACCCCTTAAAGAGCCTTGATACGAGACTTACAATCATTAAGAAACCCTAGTTCTCAAGCCCTGAGATCCTCAATCCTTAAATCCCTACAATGCGAAGTTGCATACCCCCCTGCACTAATGTGCTGTGCAATTTCAATGGTGCAGAAGTACCGCGCTGCAGGCTGGTATGCTGTAGCGGGCCGTGTGCCAGCTGGAATTTTCTTCCCGTGCGAAGTTATTTAAAATTGTCCCAAACGATGACGACATACTTGGGGAAAGGATGTTGGGTATGATACGAATAAGTTGCCGGGCTGATACTAAGGCTTGCTTCTGGATTGTAGGGTCATGGGCTTCTAGGAGTTAAGGGTTTAGAGCTTAAAGAGTTCTTTGGGGTTAATAACTGTTGTCTTCAATGGGCGTAGGGCTTCTAGGGTTTTAGGCTTTAAAGGGTTACAACTTAGGGGCCTTAGGGGTCTTGCATTGAAGCTAGTACGGTTTAGGATTGCCGATACCCAGGATTCGCCAGATGCCAAGTCGTCCGTGCCCGGCGATGGAAAGATGGAGCCCGGTGCCTCCGACGTTTGGCTTTCATATTTGTGTGGGTTAATTATAGGCTTCGAGGCTTTCCTATTTGTTTGGGTTGGGCTTCGGGGTCCGGGAGGTGATTCCCACTGCAGTGAACAGCATGGATTGCTTACACGTGCTTTGGCTGTGCTCTGGCGCTGGCAGCTGCATCAGAGGCTCCTTAAGATTTTCGGATTAGCTTGACTCGGACTAAATCAGGAGAGCTCCGGGATGCCGAGCTCCAGCGGACCGTTGCTGCCGGCTGGAGCTGTCCAGCTTCGCGAGCAGCTGAAGGAGATGGGTGGGGAGGTTGGGGATCTCGAGATCCTCTACCAACAGCAAGCACTGAGGGCGCAGGCACGAGAGGAAAAAGCCCAGAAGCTTCTCCAGAAAGGCTCCTCGATATGCATGGAATCTAGCACAGGGCAGCAGTGCAGTCATTGCAAAGTTTATAGCTCAGGTAGAGGGAAAGGCAAGAAGGCTGGGAAAGGCAAGCAAAATCAGGAAGGCGAGCAGCAACAGGATAGCAAGCAGCAAGAGGACGGCGAGAAGGATCAAGGCACAAAGCGCAAGGAGCAGGAGGCAGCTGAGACAGCAGCGGCTGCAAAGGACGATGGAGAGCAGGAGGATGAGGATGGTGAGACCCCAGACGATTCCAAGCCCGCAGGCAACAGCAAGAAACCCAAAAAGGAGGCAGGGACCTTCGTGCAACATAAATAATTACAAAGAATCCGCCCACCCAGACCAAGCTCGTGATCGACTTGCTGCCGGAGCTGAAACAGCTCAAGGATGCGGGCTTGGTGTTGCCAAACGAGGCCGAGCTGAAGCAAAAGTGTTTTTGCAGCATTTGGCGGCTTGCAGCTTACCCGCTACCCTTTGTTAACACACAGTTCATATCTAAGGAGCTACACGATGAAGCGCCCCGGCTTGGTGCCCATAGCCGTTCAGAAGGGCTCCCTGTTCTACGTCAATTGGACAAGCCTAGACCCCTGGGTGCGGCGGGTCCTAGAGGCACACAAGCTGAAAGCAGCTCGTCTGAAACTTTTGTCTGGGAATTCAAGCACGGGCTTTAGCGTTGGTTCAAGCTTCGGGTTTCGAACGAGGTGAACAAGGAGGGCGCAACGCAGATCACCTTTGCAAAGTACGGCATGTCGTATGCCTTCAAGCTAGCAATGATCTTGGCGCAGTGGGTCAGCGAAGGGTCGCTTCCGCAACCGATTCCTGATCCGACGGACCCGGCTCAGTTTGAACAGCTGCAAGAGATGATCCGCAAAACCCGATTCCCACAGTTGTAGGCTGTTTTTGGGTAAGGGCTGTAGGCTGTCCGTTTTGGCAGGGGCTTGCCTGGATGCTGGGTCTGGGAAGCAAACTCTAAGGCCTAAGTCCTAAGTGCGACCCCCATGCTTTCGGCAAGCCCTCTTCGTGCAAGGACAGATCGATCTAGACATGACCGTTTGCAGCGCAAGTGTGCAAGTTCGGATAAAGTTGCAGAGCTGTTGTTTTCGTCTATCCTCCTCTGGCTACTTCATATCGGCAAGTGCGACAGCCTCCTGCGAGGTGTACTCCGGTGTAGTGTTTGTGCTGACAGGCAGCCCGGATATCTCCTGATAGATCTAGAGGCCCGATGGACGTGTTTCCTTTGTCCCTAAGTGGACAAGCGTCTGCTATGTTGCTGCTCATGACCGTCCCAGCTGTAGTGTGGCCAGGCCTAATTAATCCTAGCAGTGTATTGGAGCTTGTTGTTGTTCATGCAGGATGGCTGTCCCCGCGAGGCCCAAACTGCAGCCGAGGCTGCAGGCAGCTCACTATGTGGCCACAGTCGCAGCGAACCACGGTCGTGCCAGAACCTCAAGGTTAACTCTAAGCCGTTGAGTTGAGTCCTTCTTTGTTGTGCTTGGGCCTAGGACTTGACGGTGGTGGAAGTTTTCAGCGGGGCTGGCCATGTGGCGCAGGTGTTCCGTGGGAAACTTATAGAGTTAATCTTGTGCAGATGTTCTGACAGCACAAGCCACAAATGCCAACAATTATTTTCGCTAGCATGAACTAAGGAGATCAGGGGGAGCGAGCGCCTCCAGTCTATATTGTTTCGTCAAAGGACACAATATGTTGGCATTTTGCATCCATATGACTGAAAAACCGAGAGCTAAGAATCCTCAGCCTGCTCAGGTCGACATATGATTTCGCTGATGATCAAGATCAAGACATTTGCAGCACGATTGGATTTCTCCAGCTCCTCCAGAAGACTCTGCGGCTACGAGCCGAAGGGCTCTTCTATGCGGGGCACCCGTGCTCGAATCATGTCTGGCTCTCCCGGTCTAAGCACAAACGTGACCCACAGCAGCCGTGGGGGGACTTGACGAACCCCAGCTTCTACGCAGCATGTAAAGTGACTTGACATTGTGTGCTCAATTCGCTGGTAGGTTGTGCGATGCCTGCTCGGCTGCTCAGATAAGGTGTTGTCGAGACGAATATGGTATCGGCAAGGTTTTGCTTATTGCTCTTCATGGCCACGGTACGGCATGTCTACAGCGCCATCGAGCAGCCCATATCCAGCAGTCTTAAGTACATTCCTTACTTTGAGTACCTCCGGAAAGTGCTCAATCGTTGTACATGTGCTGGTGCTGCTTGGGATTATTGCTCCTTGCACCTTGCTACGCAATCATCCTTTAGGCAGTTCGTGCGAACCGGTAGGAGTAGCTTGACCATGTCTGAAGAGCAATCTAAGTTGGATGGGGCTATACGGAGCCCCGACTCCCAAGCATTCCTACCTGATGGGGTGCGGGCGTGATCCTTATGACAACGTCTGAACATGTTGTTTCGAAAGAAGCACAAGGGGGGGCGTCCGTTTGCTCAGGCGCTGGCTGGGGATCAAAAACAAGATGACCAAGGAGCGCAGAAATGGTTTCCCAAAATCCAAGCTGGTAAACCGAAAGAAGAAGGCTGATGGCACAGAAGCTGTGCCCTGACCCCAGATTCCCTTTTCAACACATGCACCCGTGCTGTAATAACTCTTTTGATTTGTCCTAGACTTCATCGTGCATCATATAAGGACGGGTCGATGTGATGCACTCCGTGGAAGCCAAACCTATCCCCGTGGATTTGCCGAAGCCATCGCCCGAGTTCACCATGAACAACATGAGGGCAAGGACAGACATGCTCCGCTCAAGTCCCTAGAGCCCAAACCCTATCCGAAATGAGCCCTATCCCAGTCTTGGACCCAAAAAATCTGCCCAGGAGCCGTCTGGACCGCAGCTGGACCTCTACCAGGTGACAGAAGCGACGCAGAACATGGATGTCGAGGCCGAACCTGAGTTTTCTGCTTCGTTCGAGAATTCCGGTGTGTGTATAGTGTTCAAAAGGGCGAGGGATTGGGTAGACTTCGAGTTCACGGTCTTACCGGTTCCAGGGTCGGGTTTGGGATCTTCGATTTCTCGTGGCTCTTTGGGTGTAGGGTCTAGGATTCGGGCTTTACGGTTTATAGGGGTTTGCCTGTCTGTGGTTGGGGCTTTGTGGTGTATCTGGGGGAGGATTTTCCAAGGTAGTGCCAAGAGTCGGGTTTCCAAGGATTCAGAACCGAACTACGGAGGTGGGTGCCCGCAATGCTCAAGTCCGGTGTAAACCAAACCCCTAAACCCTAAACCCCTACTGCCCCTAAAGCCCCTAAACCCCTGCTGTCTCTCTCTCTCTCCCTCTCTCTCTGTCTCGCTCTCTC
>CAJNJA010071809.1:1793-22077 GCA_905231915.1 Symbiodinium necroappetens | reverse complement strand
CTGTGAATATCTTGAGAGGTCTTGTACAGCTCCAGGGGTTCTCCTTCTCCTATAGAACGTAGCAGCAAGAGGCTTACGGCGCCTCAACCCAGCTCTCGCCCATGAGACCCCTGCGAACTAACACTTTTCACCGACATGCAAGCTTCACTTGCTTCATGCATGCATCGCTCATCAGCTCTGGCATGCATGTCGTGCGTGGTTTCTTCTGCTCCTCTAGAGCATGCTGACCTTGAGCATCAGCAACACCACAAACAGTTCTGTGCAGCACTCATAAGCAGCTCCACTGCCTATTCTTTACAAGTGCCCTCACTTACAACTCAAGCAACATGCAGGGATTTCTTCAGACTCATAGGATCCCCCGGGTTGCCTGTAGTAGTTTCGGGTTTGGATGTTGTGCTTGTGACATGACTTAGACCTATGCACTGAAGCCGCCAGCAAGCCCCTGGATTAATAGCTTTGTTGCCTTCCCCCCCCCCTTCCCCCTTCCCCCATCCAAGCCCGCAGCCACAAAAGACAAAGAAACCTTTGTCGCTTGGATCAGTGGTGGCCTCAGGACCACGACGCTCAGCTGTCGGGCCTGGTAGCAGCTTCAGAGCCTCCTAAAGCTTTGGGGACAATTCTGAGGGGTGGAGCAGCCTTTGATTACTACTTGAATTTGGGGCCCTACGAATTCCATACAGGAATTAACGGTATTATGGGTTTTTCCTAGGGGCCTACAAAAACAGGGAATGGGGCAGATTTTGTAAAGTGGAGCTATGCACCGGATGCAGGGCAGCCTTCTAATCAAGTGTGGGTTCGTCTTAGCCAAAGGCTCCTGGGTCATAGTGTGTCTATGTACGGCTCAGTGACAGCATGGTTTTCAATGATTATGCACACTGCTGTGGAAGTTCGGCATGTCTGTTTTGAGGCCTTAGGGTTTCTAGCAGTTCATCCAGATGCTTACGAAAGTTCAGTCACCACTGCTGAGAAGTGTCACGGAACCCCTAATCCTTGACCCCAAGCCCTAAACCAAAAAGGGGTGCAGAAAGGTCCCCCCCAAACAAAAATGGCTTTGTGGAACCATGGGAGGTTGCCCAAAGAAATCGGCACCACGGTCCAGCAGGGCTTCTTCACCGATGCTTAGATGTCTTAGAGGGGGTGTACCTGAAGGATTAGACACATGAGAGGCAATCAGAGGCCCTCTCACGCAAGCATTGTGTCATGCTGTATCATGCCACAAACCCTAAGCCCTCAACCCTGCGCCATACGTGGTTCTTGAAGGGATTCTGCAAATAGGCGTTGTATGCATGGGGGGGTCCGTACTTAGGTTAACAAGTCATGGGTTAATGTACTTTGGGGATTGGGGTTGAGTGATTAAGGTTTTGGGTTCGTACTTACAATCATACTTATGAGTACACTAGCTATCAACCTCCAGGTATCCGATCTCCGTGTTTTGTTGCACCGGCACAGCTGTCCGATAACACACCGCCATCGCTTGTTGCGCATACAACTGTTACCACAGAGTCTCAACAATTCAAACATAAGAGGAAGCTGGAAGGTTGTAATGGGGTCCAGGTATCATGTCAGCGAGAGAACTGGTTCCACGGCGCAGTGCCGCGGGACATTTCATCTTCAGAGTCATCAGATTCCCTGAACCTTGCACCCTAAACCTCGAAACCCTTCAAAACCCGAAATCCTATAACTCATTGCACACTAAATCTCGAAACCCTTCAAACCCGAAATCCTAAAACTCATCCCACGTCCGTCGACTACCTGGTGGCACATTTCTGTCCTTAAAGTATATAGTCTCAGAGCCGGGCCACGGGCTTCGGATTCCTACAGTCCCAAAACCGAAAAAATCCGAAGGCATAATGCCCTAAAAACCATAAGCCCTCAGAAGTCCTAAGCCGGTTTAATCAGGAAGGAATCATGCGGATTCGCAGCGATGCGTTTGGCATCGTCGCACCAGTTCTGGCCGTGGTTTCTTGCTGTGGCCGGGCTCAGAAGATGCTGGCGTTCAGGGTTGAGGATGTAGGACTCGGGACGTCCGCCACCGGTTCGCACTTCCCCATCGTTGGAAATACCCTCTGACCCCAACCCCAGAACCCTAAACCCTAAACCCTGTATTAGTTGTGCCTACCTGAGTTGAAAGCTTGTCACCACGGCACCAAGGCGTAGCTGCGATGAGCGAGCCCGACTCTATTGGCGGATACTGCGTTCTGCGTCTCCTCTGAATGTCGGCTTTACTTAGATGCCAAGTTGCCGATGGCGTCTGTTATGTACCATGGTTTCCACAATTGTCTCCTTGTAATTGGCCTTAGCATTCTGTCTAAATAACTAGTTATCCCCTTCTCGCTCTACATACATATGTATATGTACATATATATATATATGTATATAGATGTGCATGTGTGTGTATATGTATGTGTATATATATATATATATGCATGTGTGTGCTTCTATGTATGTTCTATGTACGTAGGTATGTCTGTATCTATGTATATTTATGTGTGTGTGTATGTATGTATACATGCACCATACTTACTATACCAGGCTATACTAGAACTGATACACTGATACACACTGTCCATCGTCTCCATTGTAGTTCCTCTTTTGGTTTAACCAACTTTATAGTTAGGATCCTTTAAGGTAACCCCCAAGAAGGAACTACACTGGGGACGCCTAAACCCTACACCCCTAAATCCTAAGCCCTATACCCTAAATTCCTAAACCCTAAACCCTAAACCCCTAAACCCTAAACCCTAAGCCCCAAACCCTAAACCCCTAAATAAACCCTAAGCCCCAAACCCTAAACCCCTAAACCCTTAACCCCAAACCCCCAAACTCCCTGAACCCTAAACCATAGGTGCTTAGGAAACTCCCAGGTTCGCGGCCTTCGTTCCCATTGCTCTCACTGCACGGCAGCTGCGCATCCAAGATCGCCGGGCCGGTTTCATCTAGAGGCTCTTCGGAAAGAGACTGTCCGGGGGAATATGGGAGCTTCAAGAGTGCTCAAGGATTTTAGGGATTTTTTGTTGGATGTCTTCGGGTTTTAGGGTGTAGGAGCTCTTCGAAAAAGATTTTAAGGGAGCAGGGTTCCGTCTTAAACTTGTAAGAGGGTCGTCAGAAGGAGTCTATCAGGGCTTAATTAACCCTAAAACCCTAAAGCCCTAATATGGTTGACTCTACTTGATCCACTTAGTAAGTAAGGTTGTAAGTCCCTTACTGGGGGTTATAAGTAAATAAAAATATAGTTACCTTAGTTATAGCCCTACTTACTACGTCCCATGATCCTTTAAGTAAGCACCCAGGGCTTGGGTGAATCTGGCCGGCACCTCAGGGTTTAGCGTTTAGCGTTTTGGGGTTTTAGGGTTTAGGGTTTCGGGGTTTAGGGTTTAGGGTTTCGGGTTCCAAAATCTCCAGTCCGACAAAGAACTGTGTCTGCGAGGCGTCCACCTCCTGAAGTGCAAAGGCATCTATGAAGAGAAGAGGACTAAGAGCTGGCATATTTCCTGAGCTTGGAGACTGAGGCTCAGACTGAGGCGCAGGCATACAGAGAGTTTATGAGTATCCTTAAACCCTAAACCCTAAAACCCTAAACCCAAAAAGAGCCCTAAACCCTAAACTGATTGCTGCACTTGTGTCTTACTTTATAACTCCACGCAGTCTCCAAGCACCTGCACCCCCAGCCCGTTGCTACAACATGCGTTTGTCGATTTCCTGGGCCCGCGCGGTGTCGTTTATGACGACTACTACGCCGTATTCTACGCCCTTGAAACGCCCAAGCCTCTTCAACCCGATAGTCTGAGCATAATGTAGGGGCCTTAATGATTTGAATAGGGTTTTGGGGCATATCTTGCTGTATACCTGTTATAAGGAACCCCCCCCAAAAAAAACAGCATAGGTATAATTATGTAGGCCTCTTTATTTGCTTTACACCAAGCATCCGAGAAGCCGCAAGACCCAAATCCTCATCGCGAAGTTCCATGTTCACCTGGCTTGAACCTACTCTTAAACGTCCATGCACTCATATCTACATATACACACGCATAGTATAATAATTATGTTTTAAGATGTATTTATAGAGAGCCAAAATAATTACTATATGGGTACATGGACCTTAGGGTTGGTCATTGTGATGCAGCCTGTTCTGCGGTCACGAGAAAAGGCATCGTTGCTTATTGAGGGGGGGGGGTGTGAATGGGGAGCTCAGGCGGTTCAAGAGCCTGAGGCGAAATTCCAAAGTCACAACCCGACGCATATATATATATATATGTGCATACATACATACATACATACATACATTCATGTATGTATGTATGTATGTATGTATGTATGTATATGTGTATATTTGTGTATATACATATATATATACATATATATACATACATATACATATATATATATATATTGTCATATTTTATAGATATATACATAATATGTATGTGTATATATATATATCAATTTAGACACAGTAGATTATATGCAATCTGTTGGAATCTACACATAGATATGCAGTCCTCCCATGGCTTCTTGTTGCACCAAAGACCTGGAGGGGGATCTTGCAGAGCTTTGGTACGCGGACGTTTCAACCACCCGCATAAGGTTTAGGGTTTCAGGGTTTAGGGTTTAATTTAGGGTTTAGGGTTTAGGGAGAGTTCAGGTTCGGGTTGTTGGTTCCGGGTCTGTGATGTCATGAATGATGCTGACTGATGTCGTCGTCCTTGTTGTAGTATCATGAGGAGACGGCTGCATCCAGCCTTGAATGACCTCAAAGCTGCGCCCCAACGCTACGTAGATGTTTAGCTGCCCTGGCTAACATTCGCATAATCGCATCTGTGCACAAACGCTGGCATTGAGGTTGTTCACACCAACCAACCAGCCAGCCAGCCAACCAGCCAACAGCCAACCAGCCAACCAACCCACCCACCCACCCACCTAGCAACCAACCAACCAACAACCAACCAACCGACCAACCAACCAACCAGCCAACTAGGCAATGTGACCAACTTTATGCACTAACATACGTAATATCCATCCATCCATCGATCGATCCATCCAGCCAGCTAGCCAGCCATGAATGCATGCATGCATGCATGCATCCATACATCCATGCATCCGTGTGTATGTCTGTGTACATGTGTATATATATATATATAGGAATGTATACTTTACATGAGTATATATGCTATGCATAGGTATGTATCGGTTTAATTCTTGCAAGTGTCCTTGACACTTGAGGTTCGAACCTCAACCTTCGCTTCATCCTCCTGGAGAAGCGCGCCCACCACCTTTGGGTTGCAGCTCCTCGCTGGACCAATATCTTGGGTACATTGGCCTTAGATCAACAGTAGATACTACATACCGTAAACCCTATACCCAGAAGAAGCCTCCTAATCCCTAAACCCCAAAAGAGCCCTCCTAAATTCTTGAGCCCGAATCCTAAACCCTTAACCCCAAAAGAAGCCTCCTAAACTCCTACACCCTAATCCTAAACCCTCAACCCCAAAAGCAAACTCCCGATGTCCTTAAACCTTCAGCCCTAAACCCGAAGCTCAAGAGAAGCCGTCTAGTAAATTACTAAACCTTAAAACGTAAACCTGAAACTCGACAAGAAACAGCAGAAATTCCTGCACCCTCAACCCTAAGCCCCAAAAGGAACCACCCCTAAATTCCTGAACCCTCAGGCAAAAACCCCCTAGACCCTAAATCCTCAACCCCTAAACCCTAGACCCCTAAACCCCTAAGCCCTTAACCCCTAAACCCCTAAACCTCTAAACCCTATAAACCCCCAAGCCCCTAAACCCTAAACCCCTGAACCCCTAAACCCCTAAACCCTATAAACCCCTAAACCCTAAACCCAAGGACGAGACGGCCTCTGCAGCCTTCGTCCTCCGGGGCTCTGGGGCGCCCGCGGAAGCCGACTTAGAGGAAGGCCCTGGCCTGATCCGGGCTTAGGGTTGGGTTTAGGGTTTCGGGTNNTTTATAAGGGTTTAGGGGTTTCGGGTTTTGGGGTTGAGGGGTGAAGGGCCCTAGGGTTTTAGGGGGTTTAGGGTTTTGGGGTTTTGGGGTTTAGGGGTGCGGGGTTCTAGGGCTTTGGGGTGCTATTGCTTTGTCGGGCTTCGGAGGTTGTTACTTACAAGGACTTTTTCTGATGCTTTAAACGGCCGATCTAGTTTCTAAGGGCTGGAGTGGGGGGTCAAGGGGCTTGTTGTAATCTGTAAGGGTTTCACGGAGTTTTGTGAGGCTTTCTGGAAGGTTTTAGCGTATAGGATTTGTGGATCCGGTCCTGGAGGTAATTGGAGCTAGGGACTCATACTGTAGGATTTGGCTGTTCGGCTCTTATCTCGGCTTTAGGTTTGGTGGTGAGGTGGTTTCGGGAGTTCGGTTCAGGGGTTCAGGCTTTAGGTTTGAGGGCATTGGGGCTTGTATGGCCCACGGTTTCAAGACTTAGCGGCCTTGGTGTGCATTGGCGTTAGGCTGTAGGTGTTAGGAATTGGGAGTTGAGGACTCTAAGTTGGACTTATAACTGGTTGTAGATGATTGAGTCTATAGGCAATTTTCGGCCTAAACCCTAAACCCTAAACCCATCCGAATTTCACTCACGGTGTTCTTCCGTGGATTCTTGAACTCTTGGTCTGTCTGGCTTTGAGGGTTAGCATCGACATTGAATCGACATCCCACCTGGTCCTCCCCGCCACTCCGCCTGGTGTGCGCAAATATTCATACATACATATATATATATGTATGTATATATATATACAACTGCAGACTTAGTTGTATGTATGTATGTATGTATGTATGTATGTATGTATGCAGGCATGCATGTATGTAGGTCTCAGGAACAGGGACATCTAACACCGAGCCCTGCTTCCTCAAGTGGAGACCCAGATACCTGAGCATGTAGACTTGTAAAAAAGGGGGCCTATGGCTTATGGGGATTAGGGCTTGGAGTCGAAGGTTAGCGAAATGAAACATAATTACGAAGGGTGGTTGGGGTGATATAATCATGGAAGTGTAGAGAGACTAGAATCTGTAAAGGAAGGGGCACATTTTTGCAAGTACAAATTAACACCTCGGCTTCAGCTTGAGCTTGGAGGGGAAGCTTTGAAGTGGTACAGATAGGTGTGAGGTTTGTGGTTTGTGGTTTAGGCTCAGGGTCTGGGGTGGGGGTGGAAGTGGTCTTTTTGAGGTAGCTCCAGCTGCAGGTGAGATCTATCTTCTCCAACATGGCGAGGCTGTCCTTGGACAACATGGCCGCATCCAGTTCCAGATAGGCTCGGCTTCGCCATCTTGTGTGTTTACCTGGCTCAGTTTGCGGTCAAGGGGTTCAGAGTTCCCTAAACCCTAAACCCCAAACCCCAAACCCTAAACCCTAAATCAGGGTTCAGGCTTTTGAGTGGTGGAGTTGGCCTGCTATGACTGAGATTGGTCAGGTTACGTCTGATTAGGTATCCGTGTGAACAAGCTAACCAACCGTATGGTAAGTTATAAGAGGCAATTCCTCAAAAGGGTCGTTTGAGTACCGGAGGCCCTGCTGCCAGAGTGCCCTACTTACCTAGGCCCTCCCACCTACTCACTCTAATCGACTACCAGATTGAGGGGCCCAGGACACGAAAGGTACAGAAAAGGTGCCCTAAACCCTAAACCCTTCAATCCTAAGCTCTAATCCCTAAACCATTACAGGCCCTGAACCTTAAGCACCGCCAGCTTAAGCAAGGAAGGCAGTTGCCGAAAACCCCAAAAAACTGCGACATGTTGGGGACTTTTGGCTTATAGGGTGTATAAGTTTATAAGACATAAGGTTTAGGGCTTTTAGGAGTTGGGCTTTGGGGCTTGTAGGTTATGGTGTTTAGGGCTTATAGTGTTTACAATGATGTTTCGGGCTTATAGGGTGTTGTGTTCAGGGAGTATGCGGAGAAGAACCAATTTGCTTTTCAACCCTCATCTGGATGAAGTTTCCAATTTACTTGAAGGGTTTAGAGTTTAGGGTTTAGAACTGAATCTTGGTTGTCATTTGCTTGCCTCCCTCCCTTCTGCTCTTCAGACCACACACTGCGCTGACGCAGTTCGGCGCAAGCCTTCCAACATTTAGGATTTTCGGGCTTAGGGTTTAGACTTTCTGAGATCACACTTCTCGAAACGATTGAGCACGGAGGGTTTCTGGTTTCGTACTCGTAGTTTTGGTTTCGGGTTTGGGTTTTAGGGCTTGGCGGCTAGCGCTTTAGGAGTTTCGAAATCCTCAGCTGACAGGCCGAAATGGGCGTCTGCTTCGCGACGGCTTCCTGACACTCTCCTTCAAGGAGCGAATGTCTTAGTCAATAATTTGGGGTTTGGGGCTTGGGGCCCGCGGATCCGTGTACTTTTGGCTCTTGCATTTCCCAGTGTTCCGTGTTTTCGAACGGCAGGCCATATCCTTTCTTTGCCTGCTTAGCATAGAGAGCCCAAAGGTTTGTGTTTTCAGACTTTACCTTGGTTCAGGCTAAGGGCAATTGAATGTAGTTATGAGTGCAAAATACCTTGGGAGGTCTTCTGGGCTTCGACTCTTACGGAATTCAGAGCTTCGGACTGTCAGATACAATCCAAAGGGTCCTAAGTACCTATAATATATGGGAGGATACTTGCCCAAACTATAATTGAAATACCTATTCTAGAAACCCTACATTCTACTATACAGGTACTTTGGACCCTTGTGGAATCGCTCCGGCGCTTGCCGGCAGCTTGTGGCACGTTAGCGGGTTTGGGGTTTCAAGGGGGCCTTAGACGGGCCTCACATGAAGGTCGGATTTGTTCATAATGTTATCCAAGTTATCCTCGTATAGTCCCTTTGCAGTTGTATCATCAAAATTCCCAAATCGAATTAGGAAGGGCCACGGTACTAAACTCTAGCCTTTCTAACCCTGCCCGGTATACCAGGACCCTACGTAACCTGCCCTTTTAAAGGTTTCTGCACAGGCTTCACACTGTGGAACCCTTCCGAAACTGGTCGAAAAAGGTCGGTTTTATGGACCCCAAGCAACTAAAACCCTACACCTTATACGGCACCTAAAAGAAAAGGGTCCAAAAAAGGCAGGGTTTGGAGGCCCTATACAATGAACCCTAAACCCTAAACCCAGTTTTAGAGGCCCTATACGGTGCTGTCCGTTTCCAGGAGAGCCCCGACCTCACCCGTGAGCCCTGGGAGCCCCGGGGGAAGGCTCCGGAGGAGGAGAAAGGCGGACCTGAGGGAGTTGAGGGGTTTAGGGTTTTAGGGGTTAGGGGTTTAGGCGTTTAGGGGTTTAGGTTTCGGGTTTAGGGGTTTAGGGTTTAGGGGTTTAGGGGTTAGGGGTTTCGGGGAGTTGCAGCGGAGAGTTCGGGGCTTAGGGCATCGGGGTCGGGATTCCTTTGAGTTCGGGGCTCCCTGCAGGGTTCTCAGAACGTTCTCTACAGGGGTTCTATAGCAAGGGCTTAGCGGTTTAGGATTTAGGGTCTAGGGTTTAGGGATTATAGGGTTTTGGGTTTTGGGTATACCCATAGGCTCCATAGTAATTAGTTCCTTTTTGGGAATACGTGTAAAGGATCCTAAATATAAACCACAAAAAGGAACTACTATGGAGCCTATGGGTAAGGCTTCTGTAGTAAGTAAGGGTTTGGCGGTAAGGGCCTAGGGCGTTCCTTTATGTTAGACTCTCGGGTTCGGGGCTTAGGGTTGTCAGCTCATTGTACGGTTCTGTTGTGAGGGTGTGTGAGGGTTAAGGGCTTTCTTAGGGTGTACCGAAACCCTAGAGTGTGTGGCAGCTGTTCTCGGAAGAGCGAGTTTATGGGTAAGGCCCATGTAAAGGGGAAAAGGCGACCCCAAAAGGGTATTTCAATCCCGGGTGCAGGTAGGGATTTGGGGATTGGGGGGTGGTGCAGGGTGTACGATTTAGCTTAACCCTAAAGCCTAAACCCTAAACTCCAAAACCCTAAGCCGGAACCAGAACCCTAAACCCAATAAACCCTAAACCCTAAACTACCCTAAACCGTAACTTAGGGTTCGGGTTTAGGATTCAGGCCTCCGAGCCGAAATCTAACAGGGGGGCCTTATAATAATTACCTACACCATTGTTTTTTTTGTTTGTGTTTTTTTTTTGGGGGGGGGTGTTCCTTAGTATAGTTATAGTACCAGATAATAATCACCTACACCATGTTTTTTTTTGGGGGGGGAGGGGGTCCTTATGATAGTTATAGTATCAAGTGCCCCAAAACCCTATTCTGGTTTAGGGAGAAGAAGCTGGTGGCTTCTGTGCTAGAAATCCTGGTGGTGGTTGCAGACTTAGTTGATACTGGTACGATCGTGTCTTCGTATCTTGCTTGCTGGTCTCCGACTTTATTCATGCCCCTGCCAGTTGGCCACAACTGCTTCCTCTGCGGTGCGGAGGAGGGTCCGAGGGGGTAATGTCAATTCTGAAGACCCGTGAATCCTCACAGGTTCGCCATGAGGGAAGACACATGGGTATAGTTCTCTAAACTAGAGTCCCTTCAAGGTTCCTGTTTTATAAGAGTGCCGTACTGTTTGGGGGACCTAGAATGGGACCCAACTGTAGAGTACTACCCATATAGAACCCATCTAAGTACCCTTATAGAAGCCCTTAATAGACTTATAGATAATATAGACTCCCTTTTGAAGAACCCGAAGCCGCTACAGACATTCAGGGACACATGCTGCTCACTCTCAAGTCTCGGTGATACGTTCTCTGGAGTTCCTCGGCCCAGTGGGGGGTTTTCCCGGATTCCTAGACCCTGACTTCCATCGCCTTGTTGGGAAAAGTCGAATTCATGCTCTGAGGCCCGGGAAAGATAGGGTTACTGGAATTATAAGAGCATCTAGATTCTTATAGTTTCTATAATTGAATATCAATGATACTGCACTGCGAAGCCTACACTGGCAGCTACAGTTTCCTGGCATAGATGCAAGGATGGTGGATGTTTTTGAGGGGCCATGCTCCTGCGCGGGGTGCTGCGTTCAAACTGCTTTTGGCAACCCTAAACGCTAAACCCTACACCCTAAACCCCCTGAAGCCCTAAACCCCTGAACCCCTGAACCCCAAAAGCCCTAAACACCAAGAGCCCTAAACCCCCTAAACCCTGTACGCTAAAGCCCAAACCCTAAACCCTAGTTCCAGATAAACCAACCTTTGCAGGTCTCTTGCGATGCAACGGTGATGGGTGCTTATAGGGCTCAGGGTTTAGGGTTTTAGGGTTTAGGATGGGGCTTCGGATGATTTTTTTCAGAGCTTAGCTATAGGGGGTTGAACATGCACAAGCCCGCCAATCGAATTACGCCATCTAAACCGCAATGCCCTACACCAGACGGATAAATTTGTGGAAAATTCGGTCCTGGGATGGTGTGTTTGATGTTTGGAGTGCAAGGTTCAGGATGTAGCAGGCTTTCGGCATGGGGTTTCAGGATTTCAGGTTTTCTGATCAGCAATAAGATTTGTGGAAATTGCGAGGTTTGCAGGTTTGGTGATTGCAGCTCCAGGGATTTGGGTATTATGGTTCTTGGGCATTGGGTCTCCGATTGAGGATTCAGTGTTTGTAGGTTTCTCTTGGCTCTGGACTCTCTGGATTTCGCGCAGGACCACAGCGTCTTCAACTGCAAGTTCTTGGAGCAAGGCGTCGTCATCAAGTCTCCTCACATGGAGACCGTTGAGAGGTGCGCTGGCGGTTCGGGGTGTCCGGCAAGCCCTTCCCAACAGGGGTCTGTTTTTTTGTTGGAGCGTTCTTATAATGCGCTACGCGTCTATATTTTTACCCTGTGTCCAGTATTACTTTCGATGTCCACGGTCAAAGGCGCCCACAGGGTTGACAGAATAGTAACTAGCTGTAGGTAGCTGTGATACCTGAAATTTCAGGTTATCTTCCGTATAAGTAGCGCTGGTGGCGTTGGTCCGCAGTGCTGGCACGACTGGAAACGAGAACCAGGGCACCAACGCGCTAACGATTTCATGCAGTTGCTCCAATAGAATCAACAGATTATTGTTTTCATTAACGACTGGACATTGGAGCACACAGCTGAAGAACAAGCTGAAGCCCGGCATCGAATGATGATGGACGTCATCTACGCGGAAGCGACAAATGCCCATTCGAACATGTGAAAGCCGACCAATCCGGAGGAAGAACCCCTGGGGAGGACTTGGCGGTAGTTCTGGCAGTGGAAAGGGTGCGGAGGCAAAGGCAAGGAAAAGTCCCCTCTGTCCCGGCTAAGGGTGATAAGTGATAAGGTCGGTAAACAGCGCACTCCGTCACCGGCCAAGCGTAGGTGCCTCAGCAAGAAGAGAGGTCAGAGCGCCGACAAGAAAGAGGCATGTTGCCTTTCATCAACTGCCACCCTCACGGGTGTGCCCAGGGTTTCTACATGGGTGAAGCTGCCAAAAAATCGCTGGCCGAAAGCCTGCAAAGGCATGAAAGACCCTGTTGTCCCACTGAAGGTCGCCCTCTACGGGCACCCCGACTCAGGGGGGATATGGGAGAAGCACTGCGAGACGTTGTTGAAGAAGGTGGGCTTCGAAGCGGTACTCACTGACATATGGAAGAGCTTTTTTTTGCCATCCTACCAAAGAAGCTGCTTGTAGTGGTTTATGTTGACGACTTTAAGCTTGCTGGTCCCAAGGCCTCCATCAAGGAGGGATGGGATTCCGTTTCAAGGAAATCTCCAAAGGCCATTGGTAGGTCTTTTGGTTGCATGCACAAGGAAGAACACAACCCGACAAGTACAATCTAAAGGACTCGTACAACATCACGTTCTCCTTTGGTGATTACACAGGGGGAGCACTGTGGATTCAAGGCGCCAGTCAGTTGGGACCCGCAGCGAAGTACATTGATGACAAAGGTGAGGAACACCTGGGATACAATTGCAACACGTACCGCAAGTTCACTATGCTGCACCCACAAACAAAGCATGCTGTACAATCCTATTATCCTATTCGGACGAATGCCACTCTTTTATCGCCTGCTCATCAGGGGGGTTCGGCAAACTGGCAAAAGCTGATAAAGAGTCACTCAAGAAGTTCAAAGTTCGCTTGCCCTCACCTCAGTTGGCGCAACCTCGGCATGCAATGGTATGTGTTAAACCTTGTGCTTGTTCCACTCGATGAGGGGGGTAGTGAGAGCTTTAAGCTGTGTTTTCGCCCGGAGAATCTGTCGTTTGAGCGCGCATTGCTCGAATGCACAAACACACATCACTGCAGAAGAGGAAAATGCGTGTAGACGGATAAAGAACATAAGCATACACAGAATGTCCGACCACGATAAGCAACATACCCACACATACACATGCATGTATTGCATGAACAAACTATTGCAAGGCTATTTGAAATTCACGGACAGAGCCCCAACGGCAGAAGCGTGCTGTTCCACGCTTGCTCGCCGGAGGCTGGAGCGGAGGTATCTCCTGCAAACGGCCTTGGAGGAGCGCAGATGCTGGGGTTGAATCGAGAATGTGTCCTGCGACTAGCTGCCCTTTCGGGGTGGTGTTGTTTTGTTTAGGGTTGGTGTCTCCAAAACATATGAATCTGAGTTTGAGGCCTCTACTGACAAGCGCGTTGCTTCAAAACTTATCGGGCGCAAGTGTAGACCCACAACCCTAAACCCCGAACCCTGCCGTGCTTCTTTTGGGTTCCACATAGACGCATTCGTAGCCTTGGCTTTTTGATCCCAGAATCCTCAAAGTGGTTCGGAGGGGCGGTTGCGTTTTGTCGCGGTCTGAACCCAGATCCATCAAGTTCGAGCACTCCAGGATTGCGGGTGTCCATGGTTTAGGCGATTTAGGGAACCTTCTACAGTTTTCATAAAAAAAATCTACCAACAGAGATAGCTGTCGTTAAAAGCAAGGCTGCAGCCCTTATAGGCCCCAAACTGCATACCTTATACTACAATTTCCATCCGCATTGCCAACAGGTTACTGCAACCGACCTTGTTGTTAGATATGTTTGGCGTGGACTTTGCACTAAGAAACTGAGACAGGAAACCCAACTTAAGCCAAAATGCCATTGCACCTCAGGCGCAGGGACTTCAATGTGAAGCCTGTCGGTGGTACAAGAAGGACCAAACCGAGAGATTGTGAGAGGGTATAGAGGCCTTCACAGTTAGACTACGCAGGGATCCTTTAGGGCGCCTTTTCCGGATCTAAGGGTTCCAGAATAAGCGCTTCAGGGTTTAGGATTTAATATTGGTTTCCACGTAGTTAGACTCGAAAGGTGATCGAGGGCATGCTAAAGGGACGCTTAGCCACGGGGTGCTAACATTGAGGGCTACTTTTATCCCTACCGGCACTGAATGTCTATTACAAGGGTGGTAGTTCTTCAGGCGTCTATTTCAGAATTAAGGCTTGAGGATATAGTTCACGACTGCTGTTCCATGAGGGTTTGGGGGACATAGGCGACGTAGGTCGGCCTTTGTTAGGGCTCGGGTTTCGACCTTATCGGGGTCGGGGTTTAGGTCGATTCATTGTGGTTTATGGGGCTTGGGCGTTAATGCGGCTCCAGGGCTTTGGGATACGGTTCAGGTTTTGTTGGCTTGACTAGACTTTACGACAGGGAGCGGAGCGTCTGCTGGTTTAGGTTGGCGGCGTTTGTGTGCGGGAGCTGCGGTTGAAATGTTGTCCGGACGGTTTTGATCAGGTTCAGGCCTTGGCGCCATAAACCCTGACTCCTAAGTCCTCATCCCTAAACCCTGGTGTGAGGGTACGTTTCTGCTGTTGTCCACTGATTATTAACCCCGCTCCCTGAATAAGAGTCATATTAGGTCTGGAGGCCCTTAATACAGAGTATATGTAAACATCAGGGTTGGGGGGGGGTGTAGACACAAACAATCCAAAATGATGAATGATCAGTGGTAGTTGTCTCCTGTATGTAATAACTTGTGTTGGGCAATGAGGACGCATGAGTTTACAACTTACTAGCGGCTCAGGTACAAAATGAGAGGGGCCCCGCAGAGATGACCCCCGTCACTCAGAAATCCACCCACATTGCCTGGCCCTTTTCACCGTGAGGAGAACACGCCCGGCATGTTCTATGCCCGGCTTGGATCCAAGGAGCACCTCCACGGGAAGAAGTGACTAAAGACATGCGGGGGTTTCGAAGTCTGTTCCATGCTTTGCCAGAAAAACCAGAGCAAATCAAGCGACTGCCACCTGCTCCCCTCAAAGTTCAAGAGTTTGAGATTTTGGTGGAGTGATTATGTTCTTCTTAAGGGGGAGGGCTTCAAAATCCAAGACCGACTGCTGCCTAGACCCCGAAACTTACATCTCAAACCTCTATGATTACGCCCCAACCGCGACTTTCTGCTCTGTTGTTGTAGGCACGCTCTTGTGCTGGCTTTCCTTTACTGTTTGAGTCCAGTATGTAGGGCTCAGGCTTCAGGTGCTGCTGCCTTCTGGCATAGTGAGCCTAGCACAGGAAAGTATAGCCCAGTCTAGTATAGTCCAGTACATAGTATAGTATACTGCATAATACTGTATAGTACCCATATATATATATATTTGTTTATTTATGTATTTATATTATAATGCACCGAAAAACCGGGCCAGGAGGAGGCAGACGAGCTTCTCGCTGCCAAGGCACATGTCAGAGGGCGTAAACAAGTTCTGGACTTAGATCTGGGGTTCATGGTTTTCGAGTTCAGGGTGTTGAAGGGCGTCGTGCTTTTTCGTTGAGGGTTTTAAAGTTTGGGGGTGTAAGGGTTTGGGATTGGGTCGGTGGGTGATTTTTAACGGTGTGTGCATGTGTAGCTAAAGGTCGAGGAGCTGGGTAAGCAGGCCTGCCAATACGTAGACGGTTGTTCGCTTCCGATGATCACTGGCATATAGGCAGCAGGTGTGCCACAATGAAATAGCTTCCCTATGGCCCCAAACCGTCCCGGCGATGTGATGTGTCATGTCCCACGGAGAATCGGATGACGTCCCGGTACCTTACACACATCGGAGAAACCTGAAGGCTTTGCCTAAGCACGCTATATACAGGTATTCGGGTTGTCCATTGTCTAGCTCTGAAGGCCAATGCCCCCCCCCCCCCCCGACACCCCCTTCCCCACCACCAACCCGAAACCCAAACTGCTAACTAACTACAAATCCCTGATATATCACATTGGGCTCTCTGCCCAAAGCCTGGCAACAGCTATCTGAAGTAGTTCTTGGCCTGACCTTGGCAAACCCAGCCGAGGATCTGTTCTGTTTATTCCACTCTTAGTAGCGGCTTGGTACTGGCTAGATCGTGGATAAGTGCGCTCATGGTGTCATAGTTCTTCATAGGGCTTACCGGAGGCTCATAGAATCTCGTTGATAGTTATTGAAGTTTATTGAGGTGCTTTCTTGATCGTCACCCGATTTGTGTGTGTGGCTGCTCATGTATTTTGCCAGCCATCGTCTTGCAAACCTGTGCAGTTTCCTGTCGACCTCCCCACCTACTATAGGGAGCTGAAGAATTACCAGTAGAATTACCTCATACCAGACCCCCAAACCCATTTTGGTTGTTATGGCTCCCGTACTCCTACCGCTTTGCACGTGCACATGCCTATGTCTTGTATTGGGGATTGCTCCAAACCATGAACTTTCTTGGACGCAGATACCAACGGCCTAAACCCTGAACCCCAAAGCCTGNNCTAGTCGGTACTCGAAGCTCGAGATCAGTCAGGTGCAGAAAGGAGTTCAAAAAAAGAGCCTCACCTTAAACCTGGTTAGGAGCTTTAATAATTTTAACAGGGGTGTATGAATAGGGCGACCTTAGGAACAAGACATTATTCCGTCCCATAGACCCTGCGCTTCCGCGAAAGCCCGCAATCCTTTCAGCACTCTTATCAGCGACCCCCTGGCCCGGACCGGCCCAAGCCTAAATCCTCTAAGCCTTAGAGGTTAGGGTTTTGGGGCTTGGGGTTTAGGGTTTCAGATTCTGCAAGGCCCTACAACCTTGCAGCCTGTAAAGCTCAGAACCCCAACCAAAACGCAATTACTTGTAGCTTCAATCACCGCAAAACCCCTCAAGAAACACGAGTACCCGTAACCGATAACCCCAACCCCTCAACAATAAACCGTAAGCCTTAATTTCAGCCTTATCCCCAAAGCTCAACTCCAAGCCCTAAGCCGCAAAACCCAGAGGCAGCCCTCTCCCGCCCTTGCCAGACCACACCATTAGAGGGCGGGGGGCTGGGGGGCGGGATCTAAACCCTAAACCCTAAACCCTGTATGCCCTAAACCCTAAACCCTAATCCCTAAACCCTTTATGTTTGGCTCCGTTTATCGGCTTTCAGGAGATTCTGATCGGGGGCGAGACTGCGCAAGTCTTCGCCATCAGTCAGAAGGTTCGCAGGGTCTACGGGCTTCAAGGATGTAGGGCTTGAAGGCTTCTGGCTTTTAGGGGGTTTAGGTCTTTAGGGAGTTAGGGCTTTGGGGATTTTGAGCTTCAGGGCTTTAGGATGTTGGGCTTCAGGGCTGTGGGGGTATTGTGGCCTTTAGAGCTGTGTGTCGGTTCGCTGTCGACCCTGCCGGGTTTTGGGACATTTTATGCTTGGGAGGCCTCCTTACTTGGGACCCTAACCCCTAAACCCGAAATTGGGACCCTAAACTAGCCCCTAAACCCTTGGCCCTAAACCCTGAATTGGGACCCTAAGCCCTAAACCCTAACTTGGCACCCTAATTCCTAAACCCCAAATCGGGACCCTAAACCCTGAACCCAAACTTGCCACCCTAGAACCCTGAGTGAAAACCGGCAGACTTTTCTTGAAGGACCCTGGTATCAAGCTCGCTATCATACACCGTAAAGCCTGAACCCTAATCCTAAGTCTGTTAATCAGGGGTGTTGATTACAAGACTGGGGCCGTGTTTGTGCAAACTATCGGTGGGTTTTCAGGCGCCGCTCCAGGGTCGACCATAGAAGAAAGGCGGTTTAGAGGTGCAGGTTGTGGGGATGTGGAGGGTTTAGGGTGTAGGGGTCGGGTTTAGGATTTAGGGTTTAGATGGGTGTAGGGTTTGGGGCAGAGGGTTTAGGGAGGAAGTCGGAAGTCGCATCAGCAGTGTTGCAAATTGAATTCGGGTTTAGGGTTTAGGGTTTCATGAAAGGGCTTTTGCCAATTGCGTGGCACCAGGGAGCAATTGCAGGTGCATCATCCTTGTTTCGTGGTAAGGAACTTGCTAAAGCTACCATGAAGGGCATGTCGAATGTTTGTCTTTTACATGTAGTTACAGACACGCACATGCGTGTATATACATACATATAAACATACTTAGACCGTGTATGATAGTGTGTACACACACATACATATATATATATACACACACATGCTTCATAGATAATTAATGTGCAAGCACATCCCTAAAGTAGAAGCTTAACCTGAGCCATAGCCCGGCATCAACAGTGGCCACATCTTCATCATCGCCGAGAACCCCGAGAGCCCTGGAATTCCGGGTTGAAATTTCAGAGACTCGATGGTTGAAAGTGGCTTTCTTCATTTCTAGAGAGGGAAATGCATCCCAAACCCTGAACCTTAAGCCCCAGATTCTACATGTCAACCATCACTGCAGTGACAGAGAATTCTGACGTTTTGAACCTCAAACCCTGAACCTTACAGAACCCTATGCTCTAAACCCTAAAAATTCGTGCAAACACCAAAAAGGCTCTCAACAAAAACAAAACAACAAACTAAAAACACCTGACTCTAAATTCCCATCACCCCGAGTCCTGACCACGAAGGCTTCTCAAAAACGCAGCTTTCCTGCACGCCAAGGTTCTGTTGTAGCAAGTATAGGGTTTAGAGTAAAACATCCGGGTGTGAGGTTAGAGTGTTTGGGGTCTGGGATTGGAGGATTGAGGCTCTAAGAGGGGTCTCAGGGTTTCCGGTGGAGGTTGGTCGCTGTATGCCTGTTTCGTCAAACCATCTCAAAGACTATGACCCCACATGGTGTCTGTTTCGTGGTTCTTGTCTTCAGTTCGAGGGTGCAGACGGGCAGTTGGCAAGAATGTACCGGCACACCGCGATTTGGTCATCGAGCCCCCTACCCCTAAACCCTAAACCTAAGCCTTCTAAGCCGCAAAAAAGCCTTAAAACCGTCCCCCTGAACCCTAAACTCTAAACCCTAAGCCCCTAAACCCCCAAAAACCCAAAACCCCAAAACCCTAAGCCCCTAAACCCTAAAACCCTAAGGCCTGAACCTGCCTTTCCTCGGGGGTCTTCACGGCCGGGAGGGTCTGCAGTTGAGTTAGTGGCGAACATCCGGGCCTGAACAATTCGAATCATTAGTCCTTCCGGCCCCTGACTAATGAAACTTAGTGCTCTAATATACTTAATCAAATTCAGTACTATATTGTTATACCCCCGAAGCCCTAATCTAGTTAAATGACTGGCTTAGAAGATCTTAGCTTAGAAGCAGCTCGCGAAAGGCACAAGCCTGTTAAAGGGCCCGAACATTGTAGAAATTCTGGAAGGGGATATCCGAAACCCCTAAACCCTAATTCCGAATTTCTGGATGATCGCAGTTGTTGAGGATCTTGATCCGAAAGCTTCTTATGACCGGCAATGTATCCAACAGCCCAGAAAATCCCAAATCTCAATTCGAGTAGCACCAGAGCAGACACCCCGGGCCCCAAAATGTTTGCAGTTAGCCTGAAAACCCTTGTCATATAGAGCCCTTATAGACTTGTAGATCCCTTACAGGAACCCGTCTAAATATTGGGGCTTCGATAGTGACCTTAAAACCCAGGTCAACCGAAGCAGTGGCCAAAGAAGCGGCCAAAAGCCAAGGCCAAGGCCCTGATTCCCAGCTTTGAGACTAGGCTTAGGGTGTCGGGTTTGGGTTTGTGCTCAGGGGTGTGTGGCGAGGGTTTAGGGCTCAGAAGTTTGAGCGTTGTTGTGGGCACAAGGTTTCGAGCTTAGATGGCTCAGACCCTACCTAGGAATCCAATAACTTACTTTTTGTTTGCGCTGTTCCTCATCTGTTCATGTTGTCAGAGCCTACTATTTTGTGGGGCTTGGGATTTCAGGTGTCCCACATGCCAGTCGCTATGGCCCAAGAACTCCTACCCTTCACCCGAAACCTCTCCAAGCCTCCTTCATTCCTGTCGTGCAGGCAGAACCGTCGCCTAATTCGCTGTCCAACGATGAGAGGCAGTCCTGATCCGGCTTATAGCTGCTACTCTACACTTACTATTCTTGTCTTAGCAAAGGTTCGTTACCATAGCAGCAATAACAACAACCACAACCAAAACCACAACAACAACAACAACACCTGCTGCTGCTGCTGCTGCTGCTGCTGCTGCTACGACGACGACGACGACGACTACTATACTACTACTAC
>CAJNJA010071808.1:3114-51316 GCA_905231915.1 Symbiodinium necroappetens | reverse complement strand
TGGTGCTGGTGCTGGTGCTGGTGCTGGTGCTGGTGCTGGTGCTGGTGCTGGTGCTGGTGCTGGTTCTGGTGCTGGTGCTGGTGCTGGTGGTGGTGGTGGTGGTGGTGGTGGTGGTGGTGCGGTTGCTGTTTTTGTGATTTGCTTGCGTGCTTGTTTTCTCGTTCGCTCGCTCGCTCGCTCGCTTGCTTGTCTGTTTGTATGTGTTCGTTTGGTTGGTTGGTGGGTCGGCATTGTTGGTGGTACTGGTGGTGGTGATTGTCATTGTGTTTGAAATTACCCGAAAGGTCTTCCCCGGAGAGTTCCTGCTGTTGTGGTTGCCGGTGCCCCAAAGGTCTTCCCAGCTTTTTTCAATGTCTGGTGCCGTCGTTCGGCATAAACAGGCGGTGCCAAAACAAGTTTCGTTTTGATTTATTGAGTTCGCCAGCTGGGTAAGCCTAAGCCCAAACCGTACTTAATTCAGACTACAACCCAGACCACGTCCCTTCCGGTCCTTTAGAGGTTGCAACTCTTGAGCACATCTTGGGGGTCCTTACATTACAGACGGTGAATGGCAAATCCGCAAAGTGCTCTGCGAGTTACCCCAAGGTCCCAGGCCACCATGCCAAGCTAATACTCGCCAAGCCTTCTATGAGGGGTCCCTCAAAAAGGATCCTACTATGTTTTGGGGGGGCTTTGTTAAAAAAAGGGATGATCTGTTTGGGCAACCACCTCTTGATGAAGTCTTGGCTACCTCTGCTAGACCAGGGCAACAGGCAGCCGGCGTGGGAAAGAATTGATTAGGATTAGGATCGTTTATGAAAGCCAACTCCGGTCAACATGTTTGTCGGAGTTGGACCAACCGATGCAAACAGAACACAGAACTGAATCAAAAGCCACATCCAGTCGCGCCAAATTGGCAGAGACACATTTCTAGACTTGGCCATCCTTCAACTGCGCAAATCCCCGTCAACCCAGAGTCCTGGGCTTAGATCTTAGGTGCTTACTTAGCTCTACAAACCTGAAACCCTAAACCCCACCATCCTAAACTTTCCTGAACTAAAGGCCCTAAAGCCCCAGACCCGAAAGCTCCAAGCTTGGATCCTTCAACTATAAGACTCCGGGTTCTAAGCCGAATCTACATCCCCGGAAGTTTAGGATGCTGCAGTTCTGTAATAATGATATCCAGGAGCCCCAATGTCCTATGTACAGTGTTTGAAGTTTCATGGGTTTGTTCGATTCAAGGGATCGCTACAACTAGTTTTGACCCTAAGTAGAGCATTTGGGGGGAACTTCGAACACTCATGAACAATCCACATCTACAAACAAAGTCTTCCTAGATCTAGAAGCCATAGACGCCCTAAGCCCCAAGCCCTAAATACCCCAGCTGAAGCCTACGGCAAAAGATTCAGAACATTCGAAGATCGCCGTGGCCAGGGTCCTTTCTTCCATCCCAGTGGGCCACGGGAGGCTCGCCAGGCTCGGAGCTGAACTTCAGATTTTGAGGCTTCGGGTTCATATTTTGGGGCTTAGGAGGTTTAGAGTTCAGGGTTTTGGCCCGGAAGCCTGGGTTTTAGGGTTTAGGCATTGCAGGTTTGAGGTTTAGGCTGTTAGGTTCTGGAGAGGGGGCACCTTTCATTCTGTCGGGTTTAGGGCTTTCGGGCTTTAGGTTTTCTTTGGGCATGTTCCTGGCTCTTAAACTCTTACATAAATAGTTTTTGGGTTCCAGAGATGTAGGATCGAGGGCTGATCTACTTCAGTTCGGCGTTGGGGCTCTGGCTTTCGATCGGAGAGGCGTAGGGGAGAGGATGCATGGCCTTGCATGGGTGTGGGCCACAAGGCTGTGTTCTTCAGGCTGACGAAGATGGCAAGAGACACCTTCCCTTCAAGAGGGCAGTCTTGATGAGTCTTAGGGAGCAAAAGTAATTAAGTATGTAAGTAAGTATGTCAGGAACGGAGGAAGGAAATACCTAAGCAAGCGAACAAGCAAGCAAGCGAGTGCGAGAACGAGCTAGCATGTACGGCGTATGTCGGAGTGTTTAAAGCTGCCTGACGGGTTCAATGGAGTCTTGGATGAAGCCGTTGCAGCCCCTTGCAACCTAGTATGGTTCGGTCATCTCGCTCCAGGGCACATTGCGCCGTTTCACTGTTATATGTAAGGCACATGTTGGTGCATACATGGGCCATTGTCATTAGACACGTTCAGTTGTTGGAGGTTGTGTTTCGATTTAGCAGGTTCGCAGCCTGCTTCAGCTCTTCTTCAAAAGCCAAGATGCCCCGGACGAGGCCAACATTTCTCCACACAAGTCATGAAGATTCGGGTTCGGATTTCATAGATACTATGTGACCTTATGTCTTCCAGAAGCGAGTCTCAAGGGCAACAGCCCCAAGCATGTGTAGCTTAGCTGCAGTCGTCAACAGAAGCCGGTATTAATATCATAGTTAGTATAATAACAACAATTATAGTAGTATTAGTAATAATAGTAATAATAATGAATTAACTAATTAGTTTGCATGTAGGGTTCTGCTTTTGGCAGACATCAACCAGGTTGGAAGACTCGCCAAGCCCTCATTGAGCACGAGCTGCATGGGTAGTTCTCTGGCCTTTCTTCTGACAAGCAGCCTAAAGGGGTACTTTAGAGAACTACCCACATGCCCGTGCATCGCTGCAAGCCCGGTAGGACTGCTAGGCTGCCACCTACAAATCACGACCTTTTTGGCCTCCCCTGGCAGGGTTCTGTTTGGAGGCTCGGAATTGAACAAGCAAACGTGCAAGCTTTCAAAAAGAATTGCAAGTAAGCCGTCTACCGTACCACAATAGGAGTTATCCACGTGCTCGTCAAGTCCCTGTGCAATAAAACCTTTCAATCCGAAACCTGGAGCATCTAAAGCTCCAAGGCCCTGACATAAGCTTGTCTCGAACGTCCCATGATGCTTTAATATCGATTGCTGAAAAATTGCTAAGTAATACTAGTCCCTAGGGTTCCTGATTCTAAATATACTCTAAACATACTAGACTGTACCCCAAACCACAATATTCTAAGTATGAAGGCCAGCAATTGGCATTGCGTGGAGGTTCCGCCGTCTAAACGCGAAGATGATCTTCGCTCCGGGCAGCCTTCGGTGCGCCGGAGGAGAAAAGAATCCGGCGTCAAAGAAATGAGCATAGCAACTTGCACATGCTAAGCTTAGGGCTTGGGTTTGAAGTTTGCCCCAACATGCTTATTTAGTTTTCAGCCGCTGGCTGAAGGTGGAGTTCTGACAAATCCTGTGTCCATGCAGCACACAGGGTTGTGACTCGGCCGATGTGGGATGCTCAAACCAAAGTAACCCGAGCCTTCAAACCTTCAACTGAGGCTCGAGTCTCAAAGGCTTCAGCTCCAGACGACCTCTACCGGAGACCCCGAACAAACGCAAGAACCTAAATTTCTTCGCTACGAACATATATAGGTGAGTCCTAAACCCAATTTAAAGACCAGAAATTTGGCTGAAGCTTTCGCGAGCTGCGATGATTTCAGCGGCCAGAGTGTCAACCCACCGCGACGAGAACTTCGAGTACCCTGGCTTCAATGGTTTCAATTTAAAAGGCTTGGACTAACAGAGGCGGGCCTGTACCGTAAACCCTAATTATAGGCTAAATCCCATGGGTTTGTAGATAGGGGGGACAGACGGACAGAGCGGCAGACACGCGTGAAGCCCGCACGCAGCTTGACCCCAGTTCTAGCTACGAATGCGTCGCAGAAACTTGGTTTCTCATATTATGCAGGTGTTATTTAAGGAAGCCCAAGGAAGAATTATAGTTAAGGAAGCCTAAGGAATATTTATAATTAAGGAAGCCTAAGGAAGATGGTTACAGTTATTAAGGCCCCTGCATCAGTGAACTGGATGGCATGGCTACTAGTAGGGGTTATACCGGCATGAGCATCTGCGTGTCAAGGTGGTGCCTCGATTCCTGACCAATTCTTCAAAACCTCACTATCGTCACTATATTGCCCGTATACCAATTATATACGTGATCACCCCAGAAAAGCTGGGCCCAGCGTCGGCCGAAACTTCGGTGGCCATCCATCATGGCTGCGAAGCATGTGCGGCTGGTTTCCGGTGAGGTGGTGATGACGCTTTCTGCAGAGGAGTTGCTTGGTTGCTGAATCTTCAGCACTCAGAGCTTTCAGTTTGGCCCTTCCTTCGAGCTCCGGTGTTGTAGCTAAGAAACCCAGAAGGTCTTTGCTCAGACTGAATTGCGGACCCCCCAAAACCATGATGGGCAGGGTCTTTTGGGACGTAAATCCATAATCCCAGCGGTCCTAGCGTTTGTGAACCCTCTTGGAAAGTGCGTGACATCTGTTTCGGCGTCAGTGCGCGGGGGTTCAGGGTTTGGGGTGTAGGTTACTCGTTTCCGGGGTCGCTGGATCGTGAGCTCTTCTGCATGTATGGATGAGGCCGGTTCAGCAGTTCTGAACCCTAAATCCTAAACCCTATAGGTTTAGGGTTTAGGGTATAACCCTTAAACCCCAAACCCCGGCGAAAGTGGGAGGCTCGTTTCAAGGGTCTTGGTGCCATCATGCTTTGTTTACCTGCTCTAGCGGAGGAGTTGCTGAGACCCACACCTGGAAACCCTAAACCCAACATAGAACCTGGAAACCAAAAACCCTCAACCCAATATAGAGCCCTCATCGAAACTGCAAGCCTTGTAGGAAACCTTTGGGTGCCTTGCTGGATCTGAGTCATCGCCGCCTCCTAGTCGAGCGTCGGTTGCCTGTGTAATAGAGGGGCCGTATGAATTGCAAGAGGGTTTTGGGGTATATCTTAGTATCACGTACCCCAAAGCCCTCTTCTAACACCATTTTGGGGTCACGATAATCTTGATCCCGAAGTAGTATTATTGATTGTTTAGGCCCCTCCCCATGCTAGAAGTCTTCAGAGGCATAGTGCGTCAGGTTTTGCAGACATGGTAGGGGTATCACCAGATCTAGATGCTGTGTTCTGCATGTTTAGGGTTGTTTAGGGTTTAGGGTATAGGGTGTAAACCGGTTAGGGCTTATACCTTCTATGGCATTTAAAGGGGGCCCACCAAAAAAAGTTCTGGTAGGTCAAGGTACGGTTTGGGGGATAGGGGGGGGGAATATGAAAACAAAACCGAGGTTGCAAGCCTTGGCTTCGCTCGATCAGCCAGTGCACGTTCTGAAACAGCGACTGCGAAGCCGCTGTGGTCAGACACGCTACCGGCAGAGGCAGGGGCTTTTCCAAGCCTTTGCATATTTGGCGCGTAGTAATTAAAACCAAGTATACCGTTCGAACCTGAAAGACTTTCAAAAGGTGCTTAGTAAAATCGTAGCTAATGATGCCGTTCGAACCCAAGAGATGCGCTGAAGTCGCGGTTCTCACAGGCTCCTGTCCCAAGATGGCCAGATCCTCGGCGACAGAGCCCAGCTACCTGCAGCCGGTGATTCTGGGCTCTTGTTAAGGGATTAAAGTTAAGTTACCATAATGAGGAAGCCATATTATTTACTGTAGATCCCTATTATGGTAGCTTAAATTAAATCCCTTAACAAGAACCCCAGGATTTGCAGCTGCTCATCCTTCCATGGGCGCGAGCTACGGAGACCAAAGCCGATGAGCTTATTGCTGCAGCGGCCAATGATGCTACTGATGAGGCGTGGCCATGGGAAAGTCCAGTACCTCATATATATATATTTATTTATTTATTTATTTATTATATATAAAGCAAGTGGTACCTTAGTTATGCAGGTCTCGATGCCTAATTACACATTGACATGCATTTAACTGTGTATGCACGTACATATGCCTTTAGGTGCACGCGTCCGTCGTATTCAACATGGATCTGGGACTGTACATATGGAGTCCCTTGTGCCTGCACATGGGGAGGCTACAGTTTACATGTCCTCAGTTAAAGCTATAGTTCAACATGGGAAGTGATGGTACAGACTTGGCACGTTTGAAATCCCTACAGCCCTCTTCGAAACACGGGCCGTAGCCTGAAATGCCACAGCCGCCCCTCCGACCCCGACTCTTGTAACCTCTGTCAATGTGGTAGCCCATCGCGCAGTTCCAAATTGGAGTCTGGACACAGGATACAGGCTGGTGTTGCAAGGCTCCCAAAACTCCAAACTACTAGGGATTGGCACTCGTCGATTCCATAGTCAAAATTTTGGGTTGAGCAGATGTTAACCCTAAACCCTGAACCTTAAACAATGGCCAGTCCCCGCATTTCCATGGGCAATAGGCAGGCCCGTCAAACTCCACTCGGGGTTTTGGTACTCTAGGGGGCCTTAATCCAAAGGGAAGTCCGAGGTCACTCGGCCCATGCATGCCAAAAAGAACCAAAGGTCCACAACAAAAACCAACAAGGACCGCATACCCAAAGGCTCCTACAAGTCTGTACTGTTAGGGGGGATACTTCTCTAAATCGTAGCAGTAATGTAGACACCCTACATACTACTACATACGGACTTGAGAGACCCTTAGAGGATTCCGAAAACCTTAGACCCTTAAAGGAACCCCATATGGGTACATGGGACGCCCTTGGGGCAGCAGCCAGGTTGAGGCACTCCTCCAGATGCCCCAAGATCCGGACGCGCCGGATGGCGATGGCGACACCGCCTTGCAGCCGGGCTGCTAGCAAGCAGGTTTGAGTTTTAGGGTGTAGGGTTTGGGGTTTAGTGTTCTGACTCAAGATTCAAACTCCGTTCGAAAGAGATCAGGGCCTGGAAGGATTCCCTCTTGCACCCCTTAAACCCTATAAACCCTGTATTGGCCGGCTAGGCTTGGGGCTTCGGAATCCAGGACGACTCTCCCAGCAACCTCCGAAGAGCGTCTCTAAACCAGACATCAGAAGCACCATGCCAGAGAGACGCTAAGCCTTAAACCCCAGACCCTAACCCTAAAACCCCTAGAACCCTAAACCCTAAACCCTAAACCCTATAAACCCTAAAACCTAAACCCTAAACCCTAAAACCTCTCAGCCTTAAGCTGGAGGAACCTGGCCGCAGCCTTTGGTTGCAACGAGAGCTTGGAGCTGCTCCTTGAGGCCCGTGCAGATGCGACTTTCAGCTGCTTCCATTTTAGGCCAGGGGGGGCCGTAAACCGCAAAACTCTGAACCCCTAAACTTAAGCTGGATGAAACCAACACTTCGCAGTGGTGTAGAGTTTTAGGAAGCTGTGAGGTTTGGGCACAGGGTGGGCAGTTTCGGGCACTGCAGTTTAGGCCTTCATGCTCTGTTAGCCTGCATTGGGCGACAGAGTAGCCAACCTACTGCCAGAGATGGTGCTGACACGTGTTTTTTCTATTGGTTTTGCATGTTACGCACGTGCTGACTTCACCCACTGCCTCCGTTCCCACTGCTGCATGAGTTTTCGGGATTTCGACGGCTTCCAGTTCCGTTCTGGCCAGGTGGTGTCATCCTCGGGCTTCACCCATGTCATATTCATTTGCAAAATTTAGGGTTTAGGGTTTAGGGGTTTGGGGTTTAGGGTTTAGGGTCTAGGGTTTTGGTTTTGGGTTTTGGTTTAGGACCCTAAACCCCAAACCCCGAAACCCCTACGAGCATCCAAGGAGCCAAACCAATGGCCATGGCCTGACACCCCTTGTCGCTGCAGCGGCGAATGGACGTTTGGGCACAACACGGTTGCTTTTGGAGGCCGGTGCCTCACCAAACCCGGAGGACAAGGACTGCTACTATAGGGGCATTGATAATTACCTATGTTATTTTGGGGGATCCTTATTATCATCATAGTAGAACATACCCCAGAACCCTATTCTAACTATTAAGGCCCCTATATTACTCGTTAAGCCTCGGGAGTGACAAAACTCTAAACCGCAAACCCCTTTACTTTGTGAGGGCTCGAGGTCTCAGGATTGTATGCTCTATTGAGCCCTTTACTTTTCTTCATGGCTCGAGGCTTGTGGATTCAATGCTTTCGGGCTCCAGGACTGGGAAACTCCCCTCTTTGCAGCTGCACGCTCGGGGCACTGGGAGGTGGCAGAGCTCCTGCTCTGTTCCAAGGCAGATTACGAGCATACCACGAAGTCCGGCATGACGGCCCTGGGACTGGCAGCACTGGGTGGCCACAGCGATGTGGCTCGTTTGTTACTTGAGGCCCGGGTGGAGATTGACCCGGTCGACGCTGCGGGCGAGACTCCTCTATTCTATGCTTCGCGCGACGGGCAAGGTGATGTCGCATGCTTGTTGCTGAAGGCCGGCGCAGACGCAGATAGAGAGACGCCGGGAGGCCAATTTCCCCTCCTAGCCGCTTGTGAAGGTGGCCACCTGGATGTAGTCCACCTCCTACTGGAAGCGAAATCGATGCTTGACAGGACTGGGCCGGACCTTAAAACACCTCTCATGGTCGCTTCCCGGTGCGGCTACACAGAGGTGGTATCGCTGCTTCTGGAGCAGAGGGCGAGCACAAGTGCTACCGACATCTTCGGAGAGTCTGCATACCTGGCAGCATGTCGGTCTCAGAAGCCTGAAGTCGTTCAGCTTTTCACTCGGACTGGCATTCGTGACGACCCTTAAATGAGGAGCGAACCCTTGCTGCAGCTGGCATTAGTTATTTTTGCGATATATAGATGCGATCGCACATGTCCTTTTTGCTCTCCGTGCATGCCACTTGGAGTTCATGGGCATTGCAGAACACAGGGCACTTCCAATGTCGACCCTCAATCGCACAAGGATCTCCCCAAATGGACTTCTAACCTTAAAAACACGCCCGAAATCTATACCGATCAGCTACCTCTAAAGACCAAAGAACACCCCCTTCCGCAGCCCTTGAGCCTAAGCCTTCGGCCACCATGCAATCTGTGTTTCACCCCTTCTGCTCTCTCCGAAGCCGTCAGAAGCTACCGAGGATCCACCAACGAACCCAACCTTTGTACTCTGTTGTTGCAGTTCTCAGGTCGTTCGGTGCATGCAAAGCAGTTACTCCTTGGCAAACCTTACATGCCGTCAGATCGCTTCAGCTCCACGACCCGGCGAAATCGTCAAAACTCATGACCCTACAGCTTCCTAACCGCCAGACACGCCCTAAACCCTCAACCCTGAACCCTAAGCCCGAAACCGTAAACCCTAAATCCTAACCCCTAAACCTAAACCCCTAAGCCCTAAACCCTAACATCCTAAACCCCTAGACCCCTAACCCCTAAGCCTAAACCCTCACTCGAAACAGAGCTTCAAACCCGGGCCGAGGGGATGCCAAACATGCTGGATCACTCTGCTGCCAGCGAGGGCTGAAAACAAGGATCAGGGTTTTAGGGTTTATAAGGTTTTTGGGGTTTACAGGGTTTATAGGGCTTTAGGGTTTATAGGGCTTCAGGGTTTTAGGGTGTTAGGGTTTTAGGGTTTAGGGTTTAGGCTTTTGGACCTTTCAGTTTGGGTGTTACTGGGGCTGTGGGTTTGGGGCTTTGCTCTCGAGGCTGTGCCTTTACCAGGTGTTTTTTTGCAATCTATTGTGGCAAGTTCTCACGGGACGGGGGCTGGGATATCAAGGCAGTGCAAGCTGGACTCATGTAGATGTTCTTGGAAAGACACGCATCATCCAAATCCTTACGTCCTAAACCCTAAATCCTGCACCCGAAGCCCTATGAAACCCTAAACGCGAGCGTTCTTCCTGCTTTGGCTCCCATTGGTTCGGCGTGACAGCGCGGTAGGGAACAGGGTTGGATCGATCGGGTGGTCAGCAGCAGCTGTGAGAATTTCGATATCAGGCCTGCAAGTCTAGGTCCTTGTTGGCTACAATGTTACATTTTTGTTATCACAAAATCCAACAAGGATTAAAACTGATCATTTTTAGTATAACCCCAACAAGGAACCAGAAGCGGTTAAGGGATAATTGTCTGGGATCCGTTCTGATGCACACCTAAGCTTTCGAGAACCTCTAGGCATTTGCTCTGAACTGACAGACTGTGCGTGCTAGCAGTCCTGAAGAGCTGTCCTGTATGGGTAATGTACTGCCTCCCATAGTACGATTATGGATTGCCTGGACCCTAAAGAACAAGCCCTTTGTTGGGCTCCTTATGGTGTTTTCCTTACGCAAGTCCTTCAAAAGGTAGGTTTCTCAGGGTCCAGGGTGTAGCTCAAACTATGCTACTGGGCTTGCTATTAAGTTTCAGGTGTTGTTCCTTAGTCAAGGGCTGTTGGCCCTTTGCGCATAAGCTTTGTTTAGCAGGTGTGGATGTCGGGCTTACAGATGTTACGGGGCCGGCTTCGTTGTTGGATCTGTCGAAGTCATCTTGCAGCTTAGGAATGTTAGAGGTGCTGCATTATCTTTAGACGCAATAACACTTATTTACTGACATGCTTACGTCTCTATGTATACCAATATATACATAAACACGCTGATCCCGCTGGGTCGTCCGCTGAGTATGCATGGGAATAACCCAGAAAATAGCAGAAGGACTGAGGGTCCCAGAATGGACAGAAGCATACCAGGACCCGCCTTCAACCCTAGGCCCTCAACCAAAAAAGAGCCTAGATCCTAAACCCTAGCTGGACCTAAAGATTTACATGAGGGTTCTAAAGTCCCTCCTAAGAAAGAGCCCACAAAAATAAAAGAAAAAACAGGTCATGGTAGTTCAAGGTAAGGTTGTCTTAAAACCGATAGAAACCCTACACCCTAAAACCCTGAGAGTCCTTAAGGTATGCATTGTTCAATCGTAGGTTATGGTAGTTTAAGGTAAGGTATACATTTCCGAAGTCACAACCCTAAACCCTACACCATGAAATCCCAAGAAGCCTTAAGGTATAGAAATCATAATAAGCAGCCCTGAAAAGGTAGGCTATGTAGGGTTAATGTATACCCCAAATCATAAAACCCTAAACCCTATACACCCTAAACCCTAAGAACCCTTTAGGTGTAAATTTCTAAATACTAGGTTATGGTACCCTAAACCCGAAACCCAAAACTCTGAACCGGTTTAAGGTAAAGTATACATGTCTTAAAGCCTAAACCCGAAACAAGTCCCTTCTCTTCAGAGCCGAGGCTACGTCCCAGCTGGGTCAGTGTGGCCAAAGCGCTTGTGAACGAGACTTTGGGGCTTTAGGACGTTTGCAGGGTTTCGGGTCTAGGGCTTTAGGGCTTTTGTAGCGTTTAGGGTTTAGGGGGCTTTGGGTACAGGGGAAGGCCTAAACACTACACTGTGATCATAGGTTCTGAAGTTTGTCGAGCACTGTTTAAATGTGGGAAAGGTCCAACAGTCCAAGGGCCTGGCACATGTGATTATTATCTAATGACAATGATATGCAGGTATAAAGTTATACGAGTTACAAGAGTGATGACCAAGCTTCGCGGTAGCATGTTGTATAGTACGACACTGCCAAGAAAGTGTGCGATGGCGCAGAAGCACCACAACGAGGTTTACCGGCACATGGTGGCCTTTGTAAGTAGGTTTGCACCAAGATGGGCCAATGCACTTTCGCCAGTCCCTTCGCTCGACGAAAAATGACGAACGGGGGTGGGGTTCTTAACATTTGTTGTACTGTTTTGGTGGGTCACTAACTAGAATCCTATGATTTTTGGCTTTTGCTATATTCACCATTTGCTGACACTTCCAAGCCCTTGCAGGCTTTGCCATAAAGGTTGAAAGCAACATCCTTATGGAACGACAGACTAAAAATCCATCCCCATAAAATCCTGACCCTCAGCCCCCTTTGGTTCTATGGCCTGTAGAGTCCGTGTAGCAGCGATTCTGCATGCTGTAGTCTGTCAACCAATATCGGTGCATCAGAATAACTTCAATATGGTTCTGGGGGTCGGTGGCTATTTGTTAGAGAATGTTCGGAACATATGATACTATCAGAACCAAAAGGGAAGCTGTAACCGTGTAGGCTTTCAGGGTTTTGGTTACTAGGTTCTCGGGTCTCGGCCGGCTTGTCCCACTTGAGGTCATAAAAGGTTCTTTTTAGGGCCGGGTTTCATAGTTCAGGGTTTAGGGTTTAGGGCTGGTTGTTTGATGAACTTTTCACAAATCACGGCTTCACGCTTAAAACTCGTTCTCATAGTTGGCGCATCCTGGAACCACTCGTTCACCGACGCTGAGGTGTGAAAGCAGATCCCAATATTTGTTGGGGGTCTTCGATCCACCCTCTTTGGTCCTGTGTCGAGGGTCCTCCTTTCCGAAGCTACCATGTGGGGCATTGGGTGCACGGCCTAGGTCTAACGGTTGATGATATAAATCCTGCATTACCCATAATAAGGAACATAATTACCATAATTCCCATAGTAAACGGGTCCTTAAGGTAATGCAGGATTTCTATCATCAGCCGAGTTACCAATTCCCAATGCACAGCTTCGAAAACCCTGAGACTGAAGCCCAGGGCCACTCGAAGTCCTCAGAGCCTCCTCCCCATCCACATCCACAAAGTTTAGGGCTTAGGGTTTAGGGGTTTAGGGGTTTAGGGTTTAGGGCAAAATTTCCCGAAGAACCCGCTTTCAGAAGGCTGAGTTGCGAATACCGCACCGCAGAAGTGGTCAATCGTGGTACTGGTGCTGGGGCCCCGAGTTTGGGGTTTAGGGTTTCGTTGGGATGATCTGTTTTGTTGGGTTCGGTGTGAGGCAATTGTACACCATGTCTTTAAAGCGAGTTCAAAGGGCAGTAGCCTGTGCATCTACCTGCAATCTGGACCTGCGCCAAGGCAGGTTTCAAGCAGCCTTTCTCTCGCAAGCATAAACTGAATACACCCTGATATGGGAGCCTCAATAATTGCCAATACTATTTGCTTTGGGGGTTGGTTCCTCGTTGTCATTATAACCGCATGATACACCCACAGGCCTATTCTGATCATTGGGGCCCCTATCTCTTACGCCCGAGCCCTGGGTCGAGTTTGGGAGTTGCCTGCCCATTGAGAGTACTTAGTTAGGTTTAGGGTTTAGGGTTTAGTGTTGTTCGCGACATAGCAAGCCGTCCCTGACCAAGCTCTATTCCACTGTCTGCGGAAAGCGCGTTGAAACGAAAGACTGGTCTTCCAAGCAAAACCGCAACGGGAGCATCGCCAAGAACAGCAATAGTGAGCAAGAGGTGTTGACAACAATATAATATTCAGCACAGTTTCCAAAGAACGAGGTTGTGATGCCACGGGCCAGAAGCTCAGAAGCCGGAGTCGCGCAAGGGCCCTGCGGAATGCGCACTCTCCAGCGCCAGGTTGCAGGAAGAAGAGTGCTAGCAAAATTTCCTGCTTTTGAGTGCTTCATTTGGCTTTGAACATGGACGATCCCCGCCCACCATACCTTAGCTCGAGTGAAGACTGCGCACAGTGAAGCACTGTAGATACTGTACAGACACTGTAGGCTCTGCAAAGATGCGTGCATGTGTATGTACATGCATAGAGACATACATAATCTACTCATACATGCATACATACATACCTACCTACATACATACATACATACATACATAAAATATATACACTGTAATATGCATGCATACGAAAGCGTGGCGTAGCATAGCCTCTGCCTCGATGAGCCTGTCAGCTAGTGCATGCGTGTGTGTGTGTGTGTGAGAGAGAGAGAGAGATAGAGAGAGAGAGAGAGAGAGAGAGACTGTAAGAAATCCCCATGAAATTTGGGGGGCCAACTGGCTCTAACCGACCCCTCATGCCCTGGGGAAGAAGAGAGACTGCAATTGCAAGCAGATTACAGGTTGCGAGTGTTTTGACTGTTCAGAACAAGCGCAACAGTACACAGGCTTCTGCATTCCGGTCTGTCATAACTTTAGCCTTGCTTGAGAACCTGTCAATTTCATGATTGAGACAGACTTGGCTTTGTGCTTGAATTGTTGTTTTGCGTCCGTGCCTGCATGCCTGCGTCGTTGATTCTGGAAGCTTGCAACCCCAAAAGCCCCAAATGGAAGGAAGCCGTAATGGTTCTTGAAGCTGCAGAAGCAGCCATACAGATGGGGCTGCACCAAAACAACTACGACTCCAAACTGCCACTCACAATGCTATCATCGTTCTCATCTTCTTGAATGCCTTCACCTACATCATCTGAAGAACCATCATCATGATCAAGTTGTTTATCATTACCTCGGTCAGCCGACCACCGTCATATGTCTCAAGGACATCACCATAGTTCTGAGATGAGCATTCCAAACCTCAACAGAAGCCAACCAAAATCCTCACCATGCACTTTGCCCAAGCCGCACAGGAAGTTCAGTACCCTTTGCAATCCATGTTCGTTCTGGTACATCAGTCTACGCCCTAAGTTCGTGTTAAGCCGCAACTGGCAAATTCCAACGACCTCGATCCGAAGCGAAACCTGCATGCACTGCGTGGTTCGCAAGGTTTGGGTGCAGGGCCGCTTCCGGCGACCTGCTCTTTCATTGTCGGAAGCGAAAAACCGCTGTGTTTCCACCAATCTGATCTTGCATCCGGTCATGCATTCTGCGGTTTCGCGGATGAAAAGTATTCTGACGACTTGCACAGCGAGTTTTACGGTTTGGAGCTGCAGTCATTCGCACTTGCTGTGATCGCAGGATCTCATTAACATAGTCATGGTTAAACCGGTAGGCATGTTGGTGTACATGACACTCGCGATCATGATTTGTGATGATGACATCATGATGAAGACGAGAAGGAGGAGTGGAGCACGAGTGGGAACAGAAGGAGGGGGAGGAGGGTGATGATGGCGAGGGGAAGCATTGTGAGGGTCTTGAAGAAGGTGGCGATGGTGATGATGGCGATGATTGTGGTCATTCTGACACACATGACATTGAAAACGCTGCCAGTACCCCAAACTATCTTTTCAGTTTCACACAAAAGGTGCAGCTGTTGACTTGCAAGAACTACTGCCGAGTTTATTTAGAACCAGGACAATTGGTAAGGTTATTGCTCTATGGTCCCTAAGAAAGTTATACGTACTATAGTACACACCAAAACCCTATTCTAGTTGTTAATTCCTCTAACAATATAATCATTCATAACTTGAGCTTCTCTCGTGGATCTCGGTTCCGCGCATATCCTGCTAACAAGTGGGCTGTTGCCTCAAGTCGAACAAACCGACACCCAAACTCAAAGCCCCAAACCAGACTGTAAAAAAGCGGTTCAACATTGGAAAACCCTAACCTATACCGCAAGAACCCTAAACTCCTCAACCCCCCAAAATCCTGAACGGCCCAAAAAACCCTCGACCCTAAACCCTAAATATCGGCTTCCGTGGGGCTCCGGCTCGAACCAGCTTTTTGGGCAGCTGGGGGGTCCGTGGCCACCTCCAATGCCTGGACCAACGTCAAAGTGTCGGGAACTCTGGTTGGGATGAGAGTCTGAGAAGTTAGGGTATCATGTTATGATTACTATTTTTTGTATGATTGCTACTATTATATTATTATTATTATGATTATCATTACTAAGATTAATTATGGTAATTACCACTACTATAACTAATATTATTCTTGCTGTGTGTGTTTAAGTTTAGGCTTCCGGCTCTAGGCTTTTCGGGATGAGGGTTATGGGGTTCACGGTTGAGTCTTTCGGGAACCTATGAAAGGGGTATCCGCGACTTGTTCTTGGGTCCGTAAGACAGGTCCGATTATTTTAGCGATTGATGGGGATGGGGATCTGAGAAATTAAGATGTTCACGGTTTAGATTCGGGTCCTTAGTATGGATCTGCTGCTATCATTTGAGCGATGTGGGTTATTGGCTGAGGGCTTTATTGCTTAATAATTTGCGAAGGATGTTAGGACTGTTAGGTATTTTGTATAATAGAAACGGCACGGGCATGTTTACTACATTTTACTACCTATTCAGATCGTTATAGCCCATCGCCTACAGTTTGATCTGCTTGTGGGTCCATGTCAAGAGAAGGTGTTGAACATCCTCTGATTGTTCCGCATGAAGACTCACAACTCCTGGGTCGGGCTCGTAGCATGCTCTCAATGGAGCATCGCTGGATCACGTGTCTGGATGGCTTTGTTGAGACGTTCAAAGGGATTCCGCAATGCAGTCCGCATGCATTGATGAAGCTCGCTGCGCACATTTTTACATTTGAGTATCTTTAATGCAACCTGCATTTGAGCACGGAGGCTTCTGAGGCTGGTGTTATACTGTGACTACCACTTGCATATTGACATTGCCATTATCAACTATCACGTACTGGTATTGTCGTCAACATGTTGTTGTTGCTACTACTACGACCGTAGTCCTACTACATACTACATACTACTACTACTACTACTACTACTACTACTCCTACTCCTCCTCCTCCTCCTACTACTACTACTACTACCACCACCACTACTACTACTGCTACTACTACATGTACTGCTACTGCTACATGTACTGCTACTGCCGCTGCCACTGCCACTGCTACCGCCGCTGCCACTGCCACTGCTACTGCACTGCTCCTACTGCTACTGCTGCTACTGCTACTGCTACTGCTACTGCTACTGCTAGTGCTGCTGCTGCTGCTGCTACTGATTCTGCTGCTACTGCTGCTGCTGCTGCTAGTGCTACTGCTACGGCGACGACTACGACTCCGAGATTTAGGGTTAAGGGTTTAGGGTTTGGGATTTTGGGTTCAAGGTTTTGTTTTTTTTGGGTTTCGGGTTTAGGTAGAATGTATAGGGTGCCCCGAATCCTCACCCAATGCAAACTGACAATAAAAAAAGCTCTGCCAGAAGAAAATAGAAGAGCTCTGAAAGAAAGACTTGCTGAAGCCAAGATCAAACTTTGCTGGGCAGTTTGGACCTGAAACAGCCCACAAAGTGCAACACCATGCCAGCAGGATCTGTCAAGCCTAAGCCGCGAACTCCAAATGCATCCATAATTTCATACATCCGAAACCACTGGAAATCGCCAAGCCCCATGAGCCTTGACCCTAAACTTTAAACCTCAAGGCAAGACTATTGTTGAAGCAACTGATCATCAGGTGGCCGGCTCCGCTCAAAGCGCAGCTAAGGCGGCATGTCTTGACGCCTCGGGCATCCGCTTGGGCTCAGGGTTCGGATGTAGGGTTTTTAGGATTTTCAAGCGCGAAAACCCAAAGGCCATTCACCCCAAAACCCTTCAACTCCTTGATTCTTCAGGTGGTTACTTTCCGTGTCATTGGTTTCGAGGTCTAGACCAAGAGTCTTTGGGTTATCCGAGTGTTGGAGTTGAGGCATTTCGCACTCTTTCGGGGTTTGTGGTGACAAGTTGCGGCCTTCAGTGACACATCTTCGTCGGGAGAAGACAGAGTTGCGTTCGCGTCTCCTTCAGCATGCCCGTACCTTCAAGATATCAAAAGCCTGAGAATCTTACATCTTCACGTATAACTCAAATACTCTGAGGGTCATATACTTGGCCTTCAAAGTAGTCCCTATTTAGGAACTTTTCGGCCCGAGCATGTACCATATGGGAACCCGTATCCCTATGCATTACCTTAAGGACGCTAAACTATGGGAATTATGGTATATTCCTTATTATGTATGGGTAATGCAGGGTTTATATCATCCACCGTATCTCTACATCCCAGTCTTTGAAAGCTTAACCCCGAAAGTGCGGCCAGGCCACCGAGAAGGCAGCAGGACCTTGTGCAGGAAAAGCTTGAGGCGGATGCCTCGGATTTCACCGCGCGTTTCAAGAGCTGGTTTAGGTAGGGTTTAGGCCTTTAGAGAGCTGGGATTCTAGTTGAAGGCTTGGAGGGGCTTTGGGCTTTAGCTTTGCGTTTGTGTGTGTGTGTGTGTGTCAGAGGTCGGGTTTGTGGTGGGTATTCATAGTGTTGCAACATTTGGTTGTGTGTTGTCAGTCTGAGTGCTTTGTGTGAAGACCTGTAGCTTGAAGGCTCCCACTGCTGCACGGGCTTCATACAGCGTGTTCCGAAGGCGTAGGTTTACGCATGGCCCCTGACTATCGGCCCGGGCACTAAACAATTTGGACCTGGAAAGCTGTAACTGAGAATCGTATACCCCAAGCAAGGAGGCAGCCTGAGCAGGAATCAGATCCGGAAGCCCAAAAACCCTTACCAGGAAGCCTCACTATGTTTGGATCTCTGGATGGCTTCAGTATGGAGCTCCTTGGCTGCAAGTTGCTGCCCAGCGGCCATCAGATCCCTGATGCATCGTCACTTTACCAAAGTATTATACTATATTATATTATATTCTATTCTATTCTATTATATTATACTATACTATACTATACTATACTATACTATACTATATTATATTATATTATATTATATTATATAATATTATATAATATTATATTATATAATATTATATTATATAATATTATATTATATATTATATTATGTTATGTTATATTATGTTATATTATGTTATATTATGTTATCTTATGTTATCTTATGTTATCTTTTTAAATTCTATTTTATTATGTTACTTTATATTATATCATATTACATTATTTATATTGTATTGTATTATTTTCCCGTCATATTTTACTTTATCTCCATATATATCTATATACACACACCCATATTTTCTGTATATGATAATATATTCATATATATATACAAAATATAAATACATAAACACATACATAAGTCTTTTAATGAACATATTGTGATCGGGGTGTTGGAAGCATCCTGGTTTAGGTGCAAGGCAGGTTGGATGAATCTCACTGTCGAGGGTATGCCTGCCTGAAGAGCTAGAGTCTTTAGTTTAAGGGCGGTGCGTAGGGCTGAAGGCAAGGGGTCTTTCGTTCAGATCTGAACAGAAGGGCACCGGACTAAAGGCCCCATAGTAAACCCCAAAAAGTTGGAAACCGGAAAAAGGACAAATAGTGCTGGGATTCACTATACATTACACTTAAGGATTGAGGCTATTGGGTTTCCGACTTTTGGGCTTCTACTGTAACAGCTCGGGCGCCCCAGCCCTGCTCCCGGTATGAGGCTGTTCAGCTTTGACCATACTCGTTTCTCGAAGCAGGCGGTGTGAAAACCCAATCAACCACTCGAATATGAAGCTCAACAACCCTGCTTCTTGTTTCAAGCTTACATCTGCATGATGCAATTATTCTTGCCAAAGCCATGCCGTGCTAGCGCACCAGCCTTCACTGGGAGAGAGTAGTTATACAGCCTGCACCACGAAAGCTCGAAATCTTCAACCCCATATTCTCAAACTTTATGCAAATACAGCCCCAACCACGCCCGGAACCCCAAAACCCAGAACCCTCAGAGCTTCAATTCGGTACCCCAAAGTCGAAAGTCTCAAAGGCCATGGCTGCATAGCCAACAGCCGCCTCAAGCCGCATGCTCAACAAATAGTTCAAGAATCGGAACTTACTGTGTCTTTGGGGCCCCTACATACAGTGGAGGAGGGTGTCAGCATAAACCCCCAGCTCGTAAATCCCAAGCCCTTGAGCCCTTAAACCTTAAACCTGCGAGCCCCAATGTCTTAAATTTTAAGCCTTCAATCCCAAAACCCGACAACACCAAACATCCTAAACCCTCAAGCCTGCAATCCCTCACCCAAAGACCGAAAGCTGCGCCGGCCCTTGAGGACGGCTTGGAGCTGTTGCTTTCCGAGCTCGCGAGGGTCCCTGAGGCGCTACAAGGAAGCAGGCGTAGGCGTAGGCTTTTGTGGGATGCTTCTGAGGGTGCTTATAAGATCTGAAACAGTTGGAAAGAGGGTTTCTACATGGGCGTGGTGCAGGTTGAGGGGCTTTTTGTGATTATAGACAAGTTTGGTGCAGTTTGGGTCACACGTCCTGAGCAGGGCTTTAGGCGTTAGCAAGGGGCAGAGAAGGGTTTAGGTTGCTGGAGACTTCGGGGTAGGCTTTAGGATTTAAGTGGATGGGGGCAACAGCACATGCTTCCAGCCCTACGAGCTCGACTAGATGTTGGCCTCGGGACTTGAGGATTTGCCTCCCTTGCTCCATCTATCTATCGACCTGTATGTATGTATGTATGTATGTATGCATGCATGCATGCATGTATGTACGTACGTATGTATGTATGTAATGTATGTGTATGTACTTGTAATTGTATGGTATGGTATGGTATAGCATGGCATGGCAGGGCAGGGCATGGTATGGTATGGTATGGTACGTATGTATGTATGCAGGTAGGTAGGTAGGTAGGTAGGTAGGTAGGTAGGTAGGTAGGTAGGTAGGTATGTATGGTTGGTATGTGTACTTGGTATGTATGGTATGTATGGCCTGTATGGTATGCATGTATGGTATGTATGATACGTATGGTACGTACGTACGTAGGTATGTATGTATGTATGTATGTATGTATGCATGCACATTTATATACTCATGTCTATGTATATGTCTATGCATACGTATATGTGTGCGTGTATGTGTATGTATATGCACACACACACACATATATATATATATGTATATATATTATATAGATATGTTATATCAACCTTTTTTAGCATGGTCGCTTTTGATACATGTGTCCTTGTGGGGCTTGAGAACTCGCATCGTGAGGCTTTGGCACCACGCTGTGCGCAGCTGCTGGTCCCAGCAACATGGAACAGATTCAGCTTTCCCAGCAAACGGTTTCACGGCTTCGCTGGGCTTGTGGTTCAGGTTCTGGGGTTTACGGTGTGGTTGGGTGTGGTGCATTGAGACCTGGTTCAGGAATTGCATCATTGTAGCAAGGAGAGCTGGGGGTTGGGACTTGTTTCCGGTAAAGCTTGTTGGACGAAAGCACATGCAGCGAGTTCAGTTCTCGCGACGACATGCCTTAAGGACCACATCAAAGCTGAAATGAGTGCATTCCTCGATTCCGATTCCAGTCCACCATATAGGATACTGGACCTGATACTTGTAAGCCGCTATTCGAGTCTTTAAGGTAAGGTTCGACAAAAGGCCGGTTCTCCGCTCCGCAACCCACAGAGAATCGGGATGCAGTCTTTCCAGCAGCGTTTTAGTCCCCTGACCTTCCCCACGCACACGCGCACACCCTCCCCGAACTTCATGGCCCAGAGACCTGGAAATCTACGCGCGAACGTGCGAGGAAGACCTCAAGGAAGAATGCTGCGAAGAGGCGCAACGTTGCGGGGTTTGGGTTGAGAAAATCCCCGATCCCTACAGTCCTACGATGTCCTGCGTAACAGGGTTGTCCAGTGAGCGAGCCCGGGGGCATAAGGAAGAGTATTCAATGAGTGTTCGTTATTGGGCCTCTCTGTGAATGTCAGGTTGAGATATGGCCGGTGCATTCACGTTCCTCCCCACCCACTCGAGTTGTGTGCATCCTTTCGTTCTTGTTTGCACGAAGTATCAGATTATTGGGCACGTCATTGTTTACTTTGAAGTTGCTCCCCTTGGACACGGACTGGGCTCGCCGTTTCAACATCCTTTCTTCATGGACAATAAAGCCCAACAAAGCATAGGTCCCACTCCCACAAAGGATTCATATGGCAACACGATCTTAGGCCCCAGATCCTGCACCCTAAGACTCCTAAAGCTCCTGAAAGGGCCTTCAAAGAACCCGCAACTGTACCTAAGAGGCTCTCAAGTTTGGCGCCACCAGAGCAACCTTGGGGGCTGCCTTGGGCGACGGCGAGCGTCTCCTAGCCCTGGAGGGAGACACCGCTGCGGTGCCTCAGCGCAGGGTGTGAGGCCTCGCAGGGTTCAAGAAGCCAAGCGTATTCGATTGACCGATTGGCTGGACTGAATGAGTGATTGATTGATTGATTGATGGATTGATTGGATGAGTGAGCGAATGACTGAGTGAGTGAGTGAGTGAGTGGGTGGATGCTGGCGAGACGATGCAACACATCATTTCTGCTCGGACACCAAAGCGAGCTGATAATCGCAGCCGTCAAGAGCGGAGGTCGGCTCTTGACGGCTAGATCATGGCTGTATAGGGGCAAGCGTTTTCATCTTCGTTGCTGAGTTTCTGGTCGGTTCAGGGTTATGGGCTTAGCCGCATCGAAGCCACGACTGAAAGTGAGCGTGGCTGATGCTGAGGTGCGCGGCAGTGCCGCGGTGGCGGTCACCGCGATGCTGGGCTTTAAAGGTGAAGACTCAGAAGGGGCCCTGCAGCCTCAAGCTTTAAACACCTAATTACACATGTCCAGGCCCAAAACCTAACCCTTGACTCATTGACTCAGGCGCATAGCCAAAGTGCAATAGTTACTACCCTGCATCCCTGCATGAGGACAAGTACGTCCTTCTGTGTTGCGTACCAGCTGTTTAGAAGGATTATAATAGGCACGTCAATGTTCAAGTTCAGGCGATGTATCGATTCAGGGTTTCGGGAGTATGGAATCTCAAGAAATACTCTATGCATCGTGCCGGCCACCTGAGCCCTTCAATAGCAGGGTCCTGGTACAAACGATAGACAATCCCATAGCACACAACATGATGCCTGAGATGTACTTTGAATCCACACATGTCGTGCAGCGACAGGCTTCCAACGATGCCGCCTCGTTGCACTGCCTGCTGCCTTGCAACGCCATCCCGAACCAACCCTAAACCCCGAACCCCAAACCGTGTAAGTGAAGCCTCCTAAGCACTGAGCCCGGGCCAAGTCCTCAACCGCTGCAAGGCTTCAAGCAAAACACAGGATCTAGCCTAAGACCTAAAACCCTCGAACGGTAAAGCCCTAAGCCTTTAATGCTAAAGCTCAAGTATTACAAAGAATCCAAACACCCGGAAAGCCTTAACCCAAAAAGCCGAGGATGCTTTGCAGGCGCCTTTGGAAGCCGGGGCAACCTCCCCCGAGCTACCGTCGACGCGAGGCGCTGAGGTCCGACTCGGAGCCGCGACCTGCGCTCCCGTCGCCTTTGCTCCTTGCACGGTTTAGGCTTTAGGGTTCTTTTTGGGTTTAGATTTAGGGTTTAATTTAGGCTTTAGGGTTCTATTTGAGGGCTGGCTCGCGATGTAGGGGGTGAGAGTTTACGGTTGTGCAATCGGGCTTGTATGGCCTGGTAAGGTTTTGGGGTTGAGGTGCCGAGCTTGAAAGCAGATGGTTTTGGGCTCCAGGGCCGAGTCTGGGTTCTGAGGGCGCCTGGTCGGGGTGATAAATTGGGTTTTCGGGGTGTACGGTTCGGAAAGGGTCATCATGTCGGACTTGTGCCTGGTGGTATTTCAGTTTCGTCGATTGAACTTAGGATGGAACGCAACCCCCGCCCCCCAACGCAACCTACGGTTGAGAAGCCCGTTACCCCCGAGACGGCAACCCTTATGACGACTGATCAGGCTTGACTGCTCGACCTTGGGATGTTTCACACACCACAGAACTTAGAGCATGTAGTTGTGTCTCGCTGCCGTCTTCCGTGGACCTGAGCTCTGGAAGTTTCTGGCTGCACAGCAGCATGTTAACAGCCGAAGCCCCAATGTAACCCGAAACCTCAAACCAACCCCAGAACTCAAGGCTGTGCCGGGTAACATTGGCATTCCAGCCTGGGGCAGAGAGGCCCGATGCCCTGAAGCTCGGGATGGATAAGTCTCAGGGCTGTTACCGGGCTGTTGCTAGGACTCAAGCGCAGCGTATCAAAAGTGCCCTGATAGAAATTCGCTGTTGGCCGAAATTTCAACTATCACCTGTTGTTGGTAGTTCTACAACAAACCAAACCCCTAAAACCGTTAAAACCCAGAGCCCCCAACCCTCACCCTCAAACCCAGTGAGGTTTGCCAGCGCAGAGAAGGCGGCCCAACTGCTTCCCTGGAGCTTGGGGAAGCCAAGCCTTGGCGACCCTCCACACCAGAAGGAGGACGTCTGGGAGCCTTTTGGTCTCGAGTTTTGTGGGAATTTCTCACAAACTTACTGTGGCAGAGGGCTTCGACCATCTTTTTGGTACCTAGGTTGGTTCCGATCTCTCCAGGGCTCGATTGCCAAATCCGAAGCCCTGGGAGGCCTCGCCCATGTGGCTAATGCAAGCTGCCAGACTGCTAATTCCTGAAATGCTGACTGGGAAGCCACTCATCCGTGGGGAGTTCTGAGTAAACAAGAAGCCTACATAGTTGTGGATGCTATTCCTTGGGTTCCTCAGCATACTTGTAGACCAACATATACCCCCAAACCCCGCCTGTGATTATGAAGGCTGCTATATCTTATGCTGGGAAGCTCGCCCTGAAAATCCAGCAGGTCTCGGGTTTTGGAACCTGGGGATTAGAGAGTCAGGCGCTGGGGTTCATAAGGATGAAGGGCTACGTGCTGTGGAATCCCTGATCCTACAGAACGGACTATCTATGGCACGGCTGGAAGTCTTAGCGCTTCTTTTCAAAAACACCGAAAACCTGCACCCGAAGGAAGAGCAAGCATTAGAACAATAAGTCAGAGATATCAGCACGGCGACAATCAACATCCTCGCTACGTCAATTTCAACATCATGATCACCATCATCCTCAACATCATGATCATCATCATCCTCAACATCATGATCATCATCATCCTCATCATCGTCGTCAGCGCCATCGTCATCCTCCTCCTCGTCTTCATCGTCGTCATCGTCATCATCGTCATCATCATTATTAATCAGCATCAGCATCATCGCCAGCTTCAGCAACAACGTTTGTACAGTTATCGCTGAACTTAATTATTTGATCATCAGAACGGCCATCACCGACGTGATCACCAGCAGCAACACCAACGTTATTGCCATCTTCATCATCGCCACGTCCATGATCCTGATGTCCATCTTGCTTGTCAGCCCACCATCCTTGACCTCTTCATTGTCAGCATCATCATCGTCACCATCATGATCACATCACAGTCATGGTCATCATTTTAGGCCTCGCCACCCGCGTGCCCTTGCTGTGTTCATTGCATCACGTTCTTCGTCATTCACATGCTCCTCATGACTGTGACCACCATCATCATCAACAACGGCGGTACAATTAGCATAGTAATGACAGTCAAGATCATCATCAACGTCCTCTTTATCATCGTCGTTAGGTTCATGTTCAACATCAGCATCATCGTAACCATCATCATCACCACCATCATCATCATCATCATTATCATCATCATCATCAACACCGTCATCATCATCACCAGTGACGTCGTGCCTGCCCCCGTCGTCATCGTCATGATATGCATCATTAAGAACGTGCCGTCCATCCCATCGACCGAGCGACAATCGTCAGCAGAGACGAATAACTTCTAGGAGGAGAAGCCGACGAACTGCGCGGCAGCCGAGAGAAACGTGGCGGCAATTGAAATATCCTGTATGGAACGAAACGCCATCTGAAAGCACGAACTGCGAGCGGAATGCGCAGCGGAAACAGCGTGCTTGCGCATTGGACATTACTTTGTTTCTCCAGCTTCGTAGGTGTTAAATACTGTTTATAAGCATGTGGGACTGCACCCACGTGCACACAATCTAGTTCTGTTGGCTCCCTGCATTTCTCGTTCGGACGAGCTGTTCGGTGCATTGCATCAGGTGCGTCACGTGAAGACTCGTCACCAAAAGCTTCGTCAAGATCCGTCCATGAAGGATTGAAGCAAGGAGAGATCTGTTAATGAAAGAGTTCTGCGCTTGTGCTGCGGTTAAACCAGTTCTCAGGCATGTCCATGTAATGTAGCGGCTCCCCCAGATCTATGTCTATATACAGTGGAGTGATTCTGGTACAGGATGTTTGTGCTCAGCTTCTCAAGAGGGCAAGGTTTGCAAAAAAGGCAATCACATGAACTTAGGAAGAGCCTTCTCCCGAAAGTTTGCCCTAGTATGAAGAGAATTCCACCCACACTGCGTGCTCGAAGAGTTGCCAGTCTGGAGAACGATAACAAGACTGGCCTTTTTCCTGCTGCGAGCTGCTGTTATGGGTTTGGTTTGTTTCCATGAGGTTCCGGTGCAGTAGCTGGTTGCTCCTTCAGAAACGGACCGTTGAGACAGCGGCCAAGACTAGTCTGCCATTTTGTTCGCAAGGGCTTGGTTGGTGTTGCTGCTGAGGCTTGACACTTTAAATTAGTCTCAGGAAGATCCCTCTTAGCAATCATTCGACACTACCGTGCTCGAGGCCACTGTTCCTTCATCCACTACCATGTGGAGTCGGGGCGATGGTCATCAATACCATCGATAACATCAACAGCTGCATGAGCAGCTTCAACATTATCAGCAATTCCTTCGGATCTGCTACAATCATCGCAGCCAGCACAGACACGTTCATTTCTTCGAAGAAGCACATCACTCCGCACGGCGCTGTCGTTGTCGCAAGTTCGAACTGCACAAACCTTCGTGCGAACTTCTGTCTGCAAACTTCGATTCCAAATCAGTTTACATCCTGGCAGAAAAGCCATGGAACACTGGAAGCTTCAACTCCAACCAAGTTCAAGGGTCTGCCCAAGCTGCCCAGGAAAAGCGGAGCCTCGCCACGAACACCTTGGCGAGCCTTCGAGAGCGCTGCATGTCCTCCTCCCCTATGCTGCCGTGGACGCTTGGGCAACCCAGCTGAAAATTCGATTTTTTCCGTTCTGCTCGACTGGTCTTGTGCCGTCTTATGCCTGGTAATAAGGTGAAGGTTCGATGTGTGAGCCTTTGGTTGGCCCACACCCTTAAGTGCTTAAGCATGAACAGCTTCAACCCCGAGCACGCCTAGAAAGCTTCCGATCAGCTGGAGTTTCTAAAATCTCTCTGAGCCTCGTTTATAGTAACAATAAAAATTTAAGAACTTAGGGCATATGCTACGAGGATAGAAACGCAAGGCCGGAAATCGTGATCAAGTAGTGTGCTAGGGCGAAAGATGAAGGAATGGAATCGCTCTTTGCTGAATTATTGTTGGTCCTACGTTCGAGCACATGGCTCAGGCTTAAGGGTTCCTGGTTCATGGTTTAGGCTGTATTGGTTTGGATTCATGGTTTAGCCTTATAGGGTTTCGAGGTCCAAAGACAAGGCAAGCATTGATTTCTGTCGTCTCGTGAAACGACGCGCCATTCACCGACCATGCGTATCCTAAAGCCCTACACTGCAAACCCTACAGAGTCTAACCCTGCACCCTTTGCCCACAAGTTTTGATTTATACTTTAACCTCCTAACGCGACAGCTTCTCCAACCCTAGTAAGGCACTTCCGAGCCCGCCGGTCAATCAGACGATTAGACGGTTCTTGATTCCGTCGCTGCTAAGCCCAAAGCCTCAGCCCAAAATCGCTAGTCGGCTCTGGGCGCTAGATAAGGGAACTGTATGCACCGCAAGGCATGAGGGAGCAGGGTGAGAAGTCCCCACAATCCCCACAACTAACCCAACTCTCCAGATCATAAAGAACAAGCTCCCCGCCATCGACACAGAGTTACGGAGCTGCGCGAAATCAGGCTTCCCTTCCAGTACAGGTCAGGTATTGGATGGAAGCCGTGTTCATTCATGAGAATAGACCCCTAAACCACTAAAACCCTAAAACCTAAGCCCCAAAACCCTAAAGCCCTGAACCCTAAACCCTACAAGTAAAACCTAAGCCCCAAAACCCAAAACCCTGAGTTTCAGGTGACTACCGGGCTCCTGGCAGCTCTTGCCCGTGCCTTCAAGCTGAAGATCGACGTAGACACCTGCAGAATACCTTCTGCCCCTTTCCAGGTGAGACTGGGTCAAAGGCTTGCGCCTAGGAGCTAGGAGTTATGCAAGGCCTAGGTGGTTATCATGCTTTAAGCATGATGTAAGGTGAAAACTATTGAGTGTTCTGGCTCAGAGGCTGCGTGGGAAGTGGTTTTCATTCCAGGGCCTTGTGTGTAAGACGCATCATTCGGCTTGGAATCGAGCGTGTCTCCAACGCGGAAAGACAGCTCAAGATGTTTGCTGACGGTGATCTGACTGACATTGGCTTTGATGATACTGATGATATCTGATGGAAAACGATGCTCATGATGACAATTTGATGACGATGATTTTTTGTTGCTGGTGGTTGACGATGCGATGATGATGATCGCACCACGCTTGTTGACTCTACTCTACTTGCTGATAATGTGTTTCCTCTGTTCTGACTCTCCAGAGCACAAGCCGAACGCCTTTTCAGACTCGCGCCGACCCTGGCAGGTGCGTGTATCCTTAACGGGCAGCACCGGATACCTCGGCCTAGTGCTGCTGCAGCTGCAGTCGCATCTGTTCTTCTGGGATGAGCTTGCATCTGACAAAGCTAGTGCAGATGCTTCGCAAGGAGACATTTGCTGCTCAAAAAGCTTGCGAGTCATGACTGGTCAGTTCTGGCTCGAACTACAATAGTAATAGTGAATTATAATGCTATGCAGTGAAACAAGTCCTGCGAAGACCTTCGAAGTGCTAATCTTGTCGAAATTGATTGATGCAGAGCCGCCGGGGTAGTAGTACACAGCCTTCATTTCGCACCGCTTGGTGCTGGAATCTTGAAGCACCGGTGAACTCCAAGCTGTATCCTTTGCTCATGTTGTCTGTGCCTTTGGACTTGAGTAAAGTCTTCGACATTACTTGTGGACCAGTCGCCTCCTTGTCTGCCCTATAGGGTGAAATCGAGAAATCGATTGCCACTACCAGGCGTCCATACTGTATAACGGTTGGCATAGAGGTCACCCGTGCCGTACCCATACCAAGCATGTGAAGGCAGCGGCATCTCCAGCACCCAAGTCCGGCTATTCCTCAACGACTCACACCAGCTACCGCATGTATACCTTTGTACTTCCGCTCTTGGTAAGTCATTGAGTCATGTTCTGTTTTACTCGTCGCCGCAGTTTGAGGCCCCGCCCCCGAACCCAGGGGTTTCCATTGAAAACTTCGATGGTGACCTTGAGCTTAGGTTTCAGCGTTTGGTTTTCGGTTGTCGTTTGGGTGTCCTTGGTCTTCTTGTTCAAGGATGATTGGGGCCGAGGGCCAGGAGGGTTCATCCCACCGGGAGGGAAGAAAAGGCTTCCTGACTTTACCTCGCGAAGAGGATGTCATCTTTGATACTGTTCATAACTTTAAGTGAATGAAGCGCAGGACGACGAAAGTCATCACGCTCACCGTTTCTGCTACCGAAGAACAGAGAGAAGGTCGTCAAAAGGTTTACAGAGAGTTGAGTAAGGTACTGCTGACCCTAATTACGATCTCCCTGATGACTGTGGTAGTGGTGAAGAGCAAGACTATGATTCAATGCCATGACGATGATGCTTGTGAATTTGAGGTCATGTTGTTGATTAGGGTGATGGTGTTCATGCATGTGATTGTGATGATGATCATGATGGTGATGCTGTTGAGGCTTCTGATGGAGATCATAATGGTGAAGATGCTTACAAGACGGTGAAACCGCTGATGATGTAGGCGGTTGGTGTTTTGTGCCTGCTGTTTATCCGCCCTTTCTTCATCACGGCTTTTGTCGCTGCCGCGACCATGCCAGGTCCTACTTCTGCGAGTATCCCAAAGCCGTTCTGTCCTGTAAGCTCGTTTGGATTGGCAGTGCAGGGTTTATTCAGTGCAGGGTATTGAAATGGTGTATCTGTAGGACACAGAGTATTCCCGACGTAGTTCCGCATGGCAGGCAACACCCTCCTCACGCCTCCCAAATCTGTATGCAAGGTACCCCGGAGTCGAATCCACAGAGTTACTATGCAGTAAAACGTAGAACCTGCAATTCGACGTTCCGCAGATCGCAGCTGCACATATCGATTCCCGGTCCGCGCTCTTGGGCGTGGCATCAGTGCCGCTTGGGCTGGAATGACGTGGGCATCTAGGGATTTTACCGATTCTAGGTTGGGATGCGAGCGGCATCAAGTAAATGATGCATTTGGTGTGTGACTTGGTGCATATGACCATGTGGTTCTGAAGGACTGTCAACGTAGAATGCATTCCACTGTTGAGTTCGACCTCCTTCGCGTCAGCAAGCTGCAATTTATGTTTTGAAGATTCAAGCAACGGCTAGGACATTGTGTTACAGAGAAGCTTCTGATCTAATCATTCTTTTCTCATAAACGTGTGGAATTTGTAACTCCAGGCACTTGCTGTAAGCCCCCTATCTTCAAGCCCAAGACATTTGCGTCTGGTACTCGAGATCAACATGACGGTTTCTCTTCATTCGGGTCCTTTAGAGATCGTGTTTTAAGCGTGGTTTGCTTTTTCGGAGTCCAAGCAGGGACCCTAATTTCAGATTGCAGCGACACTACCACCAAGCCGCAACGAAAACCGTCTTTACATTGAGTTCCAAGATGATGCTCTCGACACTTGGTCCACTACTCTTGGACTTGTGCAGGGTCGGGCTTGAATGTCGCCAGAGGCATCATACGGTACCTTGTCCCAGACTTTTTGGATTGACTACGTATTAGATTCCCTTAGTCACCCAGTGTCCACTCTCCAGAGTTGCTACTCCTGCTGCTCACAGGCTCGGCTGTTCTCGGTAGTGTGTCAGAACGTGCACTGCTTCACTTCTTGCTCGATATATCGGTGATCGCTTCCGGAGTGTTAACTGGGGTTGAGTTTAAATCGCTGAGCATTGAGCACCTAAACCAATCCTTCCACCTCGCCAGGAAGTTTGGACTGACGGCCCGGGTTTGGGATAATAGGGTGAAGAGTGGTGTAATTTCAACTATGTGGAGCGTTCCGGGCTCAAGGTGTAAGACTGGGGTGTCCCGCGGCTCAGTAAATGTGTAATATTCAACTCAGTGTGCCTTCGGGTGGTTCGGTATGCGTATCCGTCTAGCCATAAAAATGGCATCGCACCAAAGAAATGCGATCAAATTTGACAAACGGAGAAGCAAAGCAGAAGGCAGAATGCTGAATGCAGGCATGAACATGCATCCAGTAACCCGGCACTTGTGCAACTAACTGAGCGAATCAATGCGTATATGTAAAGCAAGCAACGAGTGTTTGCACATGTGTGTATATATGCATGAAATTGATATGAGCAGGTGGAGTGATAAGTCCAAATCAGCAGTGCAAACCTGCAAGTACACACACATGTATGCACCAGCTCGCATGCCCGCACACTCATTCGTTCAGACACATATGCATTCATCATGCATGCATGCACGCACATACGCTCATCTATCCGTCAAGAACAGATACTTACGCAACTTACATATATGTGCCTCTCATATTCAGCTACATGCCTGCATACTTACAGAGCTGCAGGTGCACCGTGGACATCATATTAAATCATGCCATTCCATGTCGTACCAAATCATGTTCTGTCATAGCATCGCATATCATAGCATAGCGTAACGTCGCATAGCATGGCATCGTTTAGCATGCACTAGCTCAGCAAAGCATAGCATAGCGTAGACTAGCATAGCACATAACAGAGCACTACATTGCCTTAATTAGACTGCACAGCACAACATACAATGGCATTCAGAGCGCAACACAAACACCGCAAAACACAACAACAAAGTGTAACTGAGCATGCATAGCGTAGCCTAGCATAGCATGGCATAGCACAGCATAGCATAGCACGGCACAGCACGGCACAACACAACACAACACACCACAACACAGCTCAATACAACACAACACAACACAATGCAATCCAACACAACACAACACAAAGCAACACGACACAACACAACACAGCACAACATAGCATACCATGGCAACACCTGGCATAACATATCGAAGCACAGCAAAATCCAACACGTAGCACCGCAGAGAACAGCACGAAGAATCACAGCAGAACACCGCACCATACAACACAACACAGCATAGTACAGAGTACTACCACATCATATCGAGATACATTACGTGCAGTGCATCACATTCAGTTACATTACAGTAATTTTCGCAAGTGCATTACATGTGTGCACGTGCTCCCCACCTTTGGAGATGTTGCGTGTGTGGAGTGCTTCGGGAGAAGAAGTGGCGGCTATCCCCACATTGGAACTGACTGATGTGTGCTCGCTGAAGCATGTCTTACACCAGACGGGGCTGCCATGGACAATGCAGAAGATCCTTCATGATGGGCGTGAACTCGCAGATGCTGCGAAGCTGGAATCGCCCATGGACGTTCAGCTGGTCTTGATGAGTCCAGCAGATCCTGACACGGTTGACGCAAGATATTGCGAGACGCCGCTGACAACTGCAGCTCGCCGAGGAAGGCTCGACATAGTCGGCCGGTTGTTGGAAGCCTGGTCTTTTAAGACAGTGTCGGACAAGTTTGCCGGCATCATGTCTTCTTTGCTTCGTGCTTCGTCCGATGGTTCTGCTGACAGCATCCGTGTGTTTTTTGAGACGGGGATAAAGACTGGTTGGACAAACACTCACAGCTTGAGAGCATTTCTGAACCAAGCATCTGACATGGGCAATGTTGCGGTGGTGCGACTGCTGTTAGACGCCGGTGAGGGCTGGGTTGCACAACCCTTAACTTCCAAGCTGTTTACGACCTCGCTTTCCCATGCCTCTTGCAAGGGAAATCTGGAGATTTTGGGGCTTCTTCTGGGAGCACGGGCAGACCCACTCAGACTCGAGACTGGCTGCACGGCTATTTCATGCGCGGCTTCCAAAGGTAATCTCGAGGTGTTGCAGACCTTGCTAGAGTTCCAGCATGGCAAAAACGACGACCGTCTCAGTGATCGCCTTGGCTGTGCATTACTCGAGGCTGCTGGTACCGGGCACGAAGATGCTGTTCAATGTCTCTTGCAGAGCGGTGCAGACAAGGATTTTGGGAGCATTCGCTACGAGATGGAGACTGCTCTGTTCCGTGCGGCCGACAAAGGCCATGTGAAAGTCGTGCAAGTGCTGCTAGATGCCAAGGCACAAACAGACCTGAAGACAAAATTGGGCATGACAGCTCTGCTTGTCGTTTGTTCCGCGAAGCGGAATCTTCAGATCGCACGGCTACTTTTGGAAGCAGAGGCTGATGTGGACCAAGCTGATGCGGACGGCAACAGCTCTCTGATCTTGGCATCTACGGTGGGCCACTTGAAAATCGCACAACTGTTGCTGCAGGCTCGTGCAAATGTGGGTTTGGCAAACAGATCCGGGATGACTGCTCTCACTTCGGCGGCCTTTCGGGGCCATGACGAGATCGAACAGTGTTTGTTGGGCGCCCGACCTGGCAAGCGACACTGTGGCTTTGAAGTGCATAGATGAAGCCGGCTTGACATGACCCTTCCGCTTGCATTGTCATGCTGCCTAGCAGACAGATCTTAAAGTCGCTGAGAAAAGGGCACTCGGCCCCTCGCGCCTCCCATAGCTGAAAGCGCTGAGCCGGGTCAGAGACTCCAGTACCACCAGAAGTCTTTGCCAAATCCAACACCTAGCACACCCACCTTCTGTGGAAGGAGAAGCAAACATCCTACCGAATCCTATCTTCAAGGCTTTTAAGGACTTCATCTAGTCTAACCAAACACGTCCGTACCGTTTACTTCGGCTTGATTGGAGTCCCTCAGGAAGCCACCGCTGTAGTAATAGTAGCTCTTGCTGCGAGCGGCAAATCCTCTCGGTTTGGGAAGGAGAAGGATTTATGCGTTGAGGGTCCAGGACTAACGGAGAAATAGTTAAGTGCTCGGAAGCACGAACATTTCCCTAGACCCGTGCTTGCCGGGCATCTCGTCCGCGCAAAAGTCAGTTCTGTTGTCAAAAGCTGCACGAGGTGACTGCTAGCAGTTGTCCCAGGCCGTAGCCAAGGCCGCCGAAGAACCTTACATGGCCTCCTTGGGTTCTCAACTCTCTGTCCAAGTCTGACCACGCCTACCGATTCTGTTGTGCACAAGCTTAAAACGATCTCGTCAATGGCGTGGGGCTGTAGTGTGGTTTCACGGGTAGGAAAATGCAAGCTAGCGGCTGCTTAGAACGCTTCAGTGGTTCAGTCGTGTACGACGACAGGTTCTCTGAAACCTCCCAATGCAATCGCTGCGCGGGAGTGTATGAACACATTAAGAAACAAGAAGCAACTTGCAAGCCCTAGATGAGTTCAAAAGCACGGATGGTCGGATGGTTATCCAACAGTTTGCCGGAGTGACTTAGCAAGGTTGGCGCGCCGTGCTGCAAGCGAGGCGTCGGGAGCATGTTGTGCTTGCATCCCAGTGGGCATGTAGCTTCACGGAGCCCTATAAAGTCCATAGAGCGTTAGCTTTGAGCAAGCCATGGAGGGCTGATCTTTTGGAAGAGTGTCGAAAGAGTTGATCATCCTCTGGGCGGCAGTTTGTAGCAATCGTGCACGGAATGCAGTGGCCCTGAACCTTGTTGAGGGGAGATCCGTACTTGGAGAAGCCTCATAAAACAAACTGTTTAGGGCCACTACTCTCAAGGATTCCCCATCTTGCAGGGCCGTCAATCCGCTGCCCTGGAAGACCTGAGCACCAACGCCTGAACCCTAAACGCATATACCCTGCGACTCAACTCCGGTGCGAGTTTGAAGGCAGCGCCTTCTGTTCTGGGGCCTCTTCCCATCGCATGTGTAGGAATCTGGGCCCCAAGAGTCCCAACATCTGCTCTGTTTGGAGGTAGCTGGTCCTGGCTCCGTTGAGGCATCTCACCACAACGGAGATTCCAGCTTTGGCTTCCTGGTGAAGGGTAAAGAGGGTGTTGGGGTCGGGGCCTGCAGGTCCTAGAGCACAGGGCAATGGATGGCCTTGTGGATTGCGCTTCGGATGAGGTTGATCGCTGATTTTTTTTGCGACTTTACCTCCTGAGAACTTTCGCTTTTCCTGATGGAGATCCAGTACCCTGAAACCCAAGCTGACGTGTGGCACAACTTGTGCTGTCTGCACCACGGGATAGAGGTTGGCCGGAAGGCGTTGGACGGTGGAACCTGAACCAAAACACCTCGGCATGCGACAGGTGCAGCAGACAGCCGCAGAGCTTCTGGAAGGCCCGCTGCGAGCACGATTGCAGTATCAGCCGACTTGATGGTGGCGATCATCGTAATGCTTCTGCTGCAGGTTTCAGGCTTGGGCTTAAGGTGTAGGTGTTCACGGGCCAATGAAGTCCGCAATGGGACTCAGTAGGGTTGACGGTTGTTCCAGGCCGGATTGCTGAAGTAAGCAAAGCGGACCTGCGAAAGCATAACCTTGTCGCTGAGCACCAGATCCTAAATTAAAGTGTAGTAGCTGTCATGCTAGTTGCGCAAGCGATGGGTTTGGACAGAGTCCAGAAGTCTTTGTGAAAGGGAACTGCGCTCAAGAGCAGCCAGGCTTGGTCCACTTAATCTCGCTGCAACTGAACTCCGAGGCCGTGCCACGGGTCCTAAATTCCTGGATTTAAAGAGGGGCTTCGGGATTTGCAAGCTTCGCGAGGTTGCTACTGAGGTGGGGAGTCAGCTTTTGGGAGCTTGAACTTGGGGTTTTCGGGTTTGCATGGCGCCTCGCTTTTGCACTTCGGTGTTTCTGAAAACTGGGGTTTGGGAGTTTAGTCGGTTCAGTCGCCTGCTGCGTTTTGCCCCCAAAGCCAAGTTCACCACAGGGTTCGGGACTACAAATGGTTAGTTTAAATTAAGGACACGGCACCCTTATAAGCAGGACCCGACAAGGGACCCTGACTTAGGGGACTACTCATATGGGTTGGGCGTTCAACTTGCCCGAGCACCCACAAAAATCGTCGGCCTTGATGACTTCTAGGGCAGCGAGGCGGCAACGTTTACCATACTAAGGACCCTCGCAAAGAGGCTGCTTTAGAACAGCCTGCAGGTTGGGATAGCACCGAAGCTCCAATTCGATAGGTGAAACCTTGGAAAGCCGTTTCCACACTCCATGTGGCTAGCGCTCAAAAGCTCCAAGAATTGAAGCCGCAAGCCACCCGTAGCAGCAGGGTCGCCTCGATGCAGCACTTCAGCTGGCGACGCAGGCCGCTGGTTGTTCAAGCCGTTGCTTACCGGCCGCAAGATTATTTTAAGATTGGGTCGCAACATCACCCAGTGATCCTGCTTGATCATGGTGTAGACACTGGGCCAGCTTCGCTTCCACCCTTGCGCTGGACGGCTCGCCCCGAAGTCTCTAGAACTGTGTCGGACCGATGGCTCCATTGTCGCTGTTTCGTTTCGACAAGCCCATACTGCTATCACCGTTATTTCGGGCATCCCGATCCCGAACCAGCCTTAGCGCTTCCTCGACTTCATGCATCCGTGAGTCGGAGAGGTACCACAAAGCCAAAGGCTCGAGAGGCCTTCCACAAGTCTAGTGCAGCTCAAACTTCATGACCCTAACATAGTACCCTAAATTGGAGGGTCCTTATTTTAAGGACCCCAAAAAAAGGTACCCCCTTTATTTTCGGAAACTCCCATTTTGGAGCTACCGGAAGGCACAAGTCTGGCAACCCCCTGGTGAAGGCGCACCACTTCCGTTTGCCAGAAAGGTTTAGCCTGAGATCGGTCTGAGGGTTCGGCGATAAATCTTAAGCCAAGGTACATATCAGAGTCAGAAATCCTCGCTCTCCGGGATCAAAGCCGAGGTCTGAGAATAGCCGCGCCTCTACGTTCTCAAAGATGTAAGGACCACCCAAATCATACCTGCCTCTCAGCCTAATCGAATGTGAACATGCTAGTTGTTTCAAACCTGCATCGCAAGGGGTCCCGAGTTTCGGGTGAAGCCTTCAGAAAAACCTTCAACCACCACTCGTGGACTACCTTCCGCAGCTCTTGAGGTGGCATCCTGCCTGAAGGATCGTAGGCCTGTGGCTGAAATGGAAAGCAGATCCTGACTGTCCGAAAGCTCCCCACGTACCCTTGAAACCTGGGAGGTGGCAGTTTTCCGGCGCCCCTGACAGATCCGGAGCGCGCACACATCGAGGCGACCGGTGCATCGAGATGACAAGGTTTTGAAAGGCTTCCTGCACCTTGTCACACGAGAGCTTCCCGAATCCGGGGTAGCCAGCGTCGTGCGACCAAGGGAAAGCTCGCACACAGTACTGCCACTTCAGGACTTAGCGGGCAGTGTTTGGGGCTTGGCGTTGTAGAGATTTGTAGAGTTTATGATTTAGGCTTAAGGTGGGTTGTGCGGCTTTTGATGCCAGGCGCTCGCTGAGCTGATGCGCGAGGCAAGAAGGGTCCACTCAGATGTTGAGCAGCCTCGCTCCTCCTAAACTTTTTGCAGGTCTTATAAAGCTGACTGTTCCGGAGTTTCTCTGGAGGTCCTGTTTGTGCTGCAGCTTGGAGCTTGACAACTGGTAGCTTGTAATGGTCGCTGGGGTTCGCAGCGTAGGCCTGAGTTGGCCCGTTGTCCTGAAAAAAAGCATCCATATAACCTAAATTCCGACCCTGGGCCCCTTAGTCCGGGCTCACATGCAAATAGAACATGAAACTGAGTCTTAAGGCAGGCTGGCCAGGCTGGCTGAAAGTCTTGCACAAGGAACGGAACCGGGGGGAGCGTGCGGGAGGTGACCCTTTGGTCCCACGGACTTCAAGCAAAAAGCTCCAACTGTCAATGTGATGTCCGGTAAACTGATTCTAGGGATTTCCGGGTTTGAGGCGGGGGCAGGGTATAAGGTTTGAGTGTTGTTTGGAAGCCTTGCAGCTTCAACACTCAGAGCCCAAAACTCCAAACCCAGCCTCGATCCCGAAGTTAGGACCGAGGAAGACGGGGGCCCGGAAGTTCTGCTCTAAACTATAAACCGACGGGTTTGGGGGTTGGGTTCAGCCGCAGCCCTGAGCTGCAGGTGGGGCGGCACGCTCCAGGAATTCTTCTCCTGCGAGGCCATAATGCTCAGCTTTGCCTGAGTGGTTGGGGACCTCGGGGAGGTTTGGGTGCTAGGGTTTAGTAGGTCCTGGCGCCTCTGATCCTCATCGGGGTTTGCGGTTTCCGGCTTCCGTGTCCGCCTCGGTGAAGCGGTGCAAGACAAGAAAAGATTAAGGGAAGCTACGGGCAGGTGATGATGCCGTTGCTGTTGACAGCATTTCGACGTTAGTAGTCACGATAACGACCGTGATGTTGATCGTGTGATTATGATGACGACGACGATGATGATGGTGATGATGATGACGACGAAGGTGATGGTGATGGTGATGATGATAACGACGAAGGTGCTGCTGGTGTTGTTGATGATGATGATGACTATGACGAAGTTATCGTGGTGCTTAGGATGAGGGAATGTCAACATGACTGTTGATGTTCATGTTAGTGTTGTTGATGTTGTTGTTGTGGTTGTAGTGGTGATGGTGGTGGTGGTGGTGGTGACGCTGAACATGAAAACGATGATTCGTGTCACAGAACATTTGAAGAACGATGATGCCGACTATGGCGACGATGAAGAACAGTTGTGCACGCACGGCCATGCACGCAAAAACATGCAGGCATGCATATATGCACCTTCGTTCACAAACACAAACACATATTCACATACATACATACATACATACATACATACATACATACATACATTCACACATGCACACATGCACACATGCACACATGCACACATGCACACATGCATACATGCATACATGCATACATGCATACATACTTACATACGTACATACATACATAACTAACTAACATACCTGGATACATGCATACATACATACATACATACATCCATACATACATACATGTAAGTATGCCTGGCTAGGTAGATAGGCAGATAGATAGACAGACGGATCGATGTTTGATCGTACCCACACGCACACGTAAACAATTACATGTGGCTGCAATGTAGATAAATGGAATCATGTGTATATACATACACAGATCTACATGCACACACACACACACATATATATATATATTATATATATACACACGTATGTAGGTGTGTCTGTCTGTCTGTCTGTCTGTCTGTCTGTATGCATGCATGCATGTATGTATGTATGTATGCATGAATGCATGCATGTATGTATGCATGCATGCATGCATGCATGCATGTATGCATGTATGTATGTATGTATGTATGTATGTATATATGTATGTATGTATACAAACAGTTGTATCTGTGTATAGATCGACATGCACAGAAGCAGAAAAGTGCATCCAAAAGGGAGGGACATACCGTGGACGGCAGATCGCCACCAAGAGGCCCACAGCTCTGCCACTTCGGCTTCGTAGTGAAGGCGGCCGTCGCACTCGCATCAAGCTCAGTCGGACGAAATCGACTCAAGTGCAGGCGTTGCGGGGGGTTTGGGGGTTTCAGGTTTGTGGTTCAAGGGGCGACCCTTCACACAGCCTTGCCGAAGTTGAGACATCCAAAATTCCAAACCCACGACCCTATATCGCAACCGCAGACCTAGTGACTGAGCTCCACAGGAGTATTTGAACCTTCCTGACTGAATGCTTTCAGCGTCAGCATTCCGACACAACGCAGGGAAGAGCCTGGTGTTGCTTTTGCAGGCTGACATGGGGACCTTAAGGGTTTGGGGGTCAAATTAGGCAAGTATATTCGTAGAGGATAAGTATACATGCAGCTTACGGACAAAAAGGGGCCCCAAGCGGCTCAGAAGTCAATTCAACCGGTCGCTCAATGTCATCATAACATCCAGAAAGGCCTCCCGCCGATAAAGCCCTCAACCCCGAACAGTAAAGCGGAAACTTTAAATCCGGACATAAGGTTTCTGTGCCGGCAGACCATCCACCTGTCAAAGCGCTGACTTTTCTGTCCGAGGTAGGACAGCTTTGATCGCCTTTTGGGTTGGACTTTGCGAGCTTAGGGGTTACAGGTTTTTGAGTTTGGGGGTTCGGAGGAGATCAGGGTTCGGGTTTCAATGCGGTCTGGATATAAATCATGTAGCTCCCAGACTCATCTTCACAGAGTATTGGGTATTAAACATGGGTTCTGATGGCCTATTCTTAAAGGCGTTCGGGCTTTCGGGCTTCTGGAGTGAACAAACTAACAGTCCATCCATGTCGAAGTTGCGCAGACGGACCACTAGGGCACCACATGAGCGATTGTGCTTCTAACTCGCGCAAGACGTAGGTCGGAAAGCACCGTACCAGCCATGCATCACGCTAGAAGATCTCACGAAGGCTCTGAAAAACCGTCGCAAACCCACAGGTTTTCAACAGCTCCGCCAAAACCTCAGTTTGCCACACGACCTTGGAAGCCCCTTTCGGTCGAGCACTTTCGACCTGTTCCACTGCAGCTCTTCGGCCCTTAGCCAAAGCCCTCCGCAGGGCTTTAAGGGTTCAGGGGTAGAATGTCATTGAACTCCAATTCTCGATGAAACTGCAGAATAAGATCGTATACGAGCCTGAAGCTACCTCCAGTACAAATCCTGTCTACACTCTAGAAGTTACAATGGTAAGCCCAGTCTAAACTCCATACAGTTAAGCGGTTACCCTTGAAGAGACGCTCCTTCCTTTCGTGCTGAGGACCCCTCCATCCCCAAGCCGGATCCCCCAACCCTCAGCCCAAAGCCTTAAACCCGAAACCCTCAGCCCCAAACCGTGCACAAATGATTTCGGTCCATCTGGCAGATAGTCCTCATACAACCCTGAAGCCCTTATCAACAAACCCTTATAATGACAACTCTCTATAAAACCCTGATAAAACCTCCCTGTAACCTTCAGACCCAGATCTAACCAAGAGAAGACGGAGGTCTGGGGAGAGAGCCCTGCAGCCGGCGCGCCTGCAGACCAAGGCCTTCCGGTGCTGGCATCTTACCTACAGTCTCCATTGTAGTTCCTTTTTGGGGTTACCCTTAGGATCCTTGATATAGATTCGGTTAAACCAAAAAAAGGAACTACAATGGAGACTAGAGGTAAACCTAAACCCCAAAAACCTTCATCCCAAATCCCAAACCCTAAACCGAAAAACCTTAGTCCGAAACCCTGAACTCTAATTAAGCCTCAGGCCCCTGAAGCCTAAGCTCGTACCCTGGCCCTGGCACTGCCGGTCGAAGGATTGCAGAGTTCAGGGCTTTACGACTTCGTGGTGTCGCCAGACTTAGGTTCACATATATATATATATGTATACGTATACATATGTATATCTACAGAAGCATGTGCACATATATATATATATACATATGTTTTTCTAACATTCATCTAATCTGGGTCTCTTGCAAAGCCTTCCACTGCGCATTGACGTGTACGTGAGGGTCTTGTAGAGAAGAATGTACAGATCGAAAGTCGACACGAACAGCGCGCGATGTGTGAAAACGGCAGCAGATCCCGGTTGCTTTACGCGCTGCGCGGTGTTCAAACTAGGAACTCTTGGTGCCAAGCCCTAAACCCAGACCGTGAACCCCCAAATGATGAACAAATGATGGCTTGAATGCCCATGATGAAAAATGAATGATGAATCCAATGATGGATGGAACGATACCTGAAACGATGAAGAAAAGATAAAAATATGTATTTATGGAAATCCAATCTGTAGCCGTCAAACCATTGTCATGCTATGACACGTGGGTTTGAAGAACGCTTCGGGGTTTCTTGTTTCGGGTTAAGCTGTGGGGTGCAGTTGCAACAATCACCTATGTTCTGGCGACCAACAGTTACCAATAGTTTGCTCTTGCTGCTTGGTGCTTCGAGCTATGTCGCGCGCGAATGAAACGATAATGCTGGGGGCTTACCAATACTTACTTAGCCTGCGTCGAAGCTCTCTTTCCGTCTCTCTCTCTCTCTCTCTCTCTCTCTCTCTCTCTCTCGCTCTCTCTCTCGCTCTCGCTCTCTTTTTCGCAGAGTTTAGGTTTAGGCATTATCCCAGCGTCCGAAACCTTGCGATTGAAGGAGCGGATTTGTAGTAGAACATGCGGAACTGCGGGCTGCAGCAACCGCAGGAACGTGGCAACTGCAGGGTTTGCGGCCTGCCAACAGAAGCGTGCAGACTAAAGATCTGAGAAATGGTAAGTTTGAAAAATAGAAACCTGCAAGGATTTGCTACTTAAGTTGCAAAGGACATTCTGTTTATTTAGTATAAGGGAGTGGGGTCATAACTAGCAGAGGGAAGGGATTATACATATGGGTTTAGGGTTGGGGAGCATCCGTTGTGGGCCTGCGCACAGGGCGTGCAGGGTTCAGGAAACATCTTGCATGGCGAGAGACGATGGGATGCAAAGAGTATGGTTGAAGATTGTCTCTAGACGTTGCCGTGCAAAATCCTACAACTTGATTTGTTAGTCGAGTGTGCTTGAGCTTCAAGGTTGTGGGGTCTTGGGTTTCGGGCTCGGTGTTTGGATCTCTGCGGCTGCAGGGTTTTCAGCTTTGAATCTTGAGGCTTCGATATGTGTTGTTTAAGGATTGATGTTGCGGGCTTGACTTAAGTGCTTGAGTAAGGGCTGAGACAATGACGGGTTCACTGGGTCCTGTTTGCGGGTGCTTGGTGACTTAATCATGTAGTCCTGATTAAAACTCTTATGGAGCACGAATGTTGATACGAGATTTCTGGTTTCATTTGGCTTCACACCCCGTAATATAACCTCGTATACATACATATATACATATATAACTATATATATATATGTCCTATGAGGTTCTGTGTTTTGTAAAGCCGAGCAAGACGCGGTCTCCGAACCGTTAAACCGCAGTGCTGACACCCGTAGTTGACCAACACACAGTGCCGAGTCGTTCGAAGCCGATTCGACGTGGTCAAGCCTGCTTGGTCAAATTCCTTCTTGTGAATTTTTCAGGCTCTCACACAGCGCTGCGTGACCAAATTGGTGAGCTTCTTCAGGCGGGCTGCCTCTAGACCCCATCAGCATTGTCATCGGCATCCTTCAGAAAGCGAGTTAGTGGGCTGCTGGTTAGGCTTCGGAGAGCTGCAAGTGAGTAAGCTTCCACGTAGAATGTCGGCGTCGATTGGACGGTTCGAGATTCAGTTGACGGAAATATTCATGGTGTTTTCGGCCTTCGGCATTGGGATATGTCCATGGGTTCAAGTTGAAGGTTGGTGTTCTGCTCAGTCATGGCAGTACCTACACAAGCTTGCCGCTTGTGCAACGACAAGCGTCCACACAACTACCAGTTTCAGACAGACTCTCTTTGACAAGGGCATTCCATGCGTCAGATAACTATATACCCATATACCCTCATGTCAGGCCCCAGGTCCCAAGAAAATGCGGATGCCAACGCGGATTCAAGTTCTGTGGCGAGCGCGGAGTTACACCATAACACTCTGAAGCTGCGCCGGAAACTCCACTCCATCCCTTACCACCCTAAGCCTGGAACCGTGCTGGGCCCCAAGACCATCCTGTGTACATGGCTGCGCGTCCAAACTGCCGTGCTGCCTCGGACTGCTTTCGATTGGTACCAATATTCTGGCTGAGTAAGAAGCTAAAACTAATCTTGCGTCTCAAACCCAAATCTGCATTCCACCTGCTACAAGTGATCAGGCGATTTTCTACAATCTACATTTTCCCTCACGCTAGCCCCCGCAACATCGAGAGCCCAACAAAGTTGCTAAATCCAAAATCACCCTTTCGGACCTTCTACACCTCGAACTATAGACTTCAGACGAGAATCCGTACGCCCTAATGAATCCCGAATCGCACAACCCAAGAGGGCCAGCTGGTGCCTTCCTGGCCAATGGGAGCTCTGCAGCTTCGGGCAGTGATGAAGGCCGGGCTTTGTGGCGTTAGGTCTGTGTTTCTGCTTTCTGTGATTTTCTGTGTTTAAGGATTTGGAGATGTTGATAGTCTGATATGGGGTCTTTGGGTTCTGGTGATCTGAGATGTGGCCGACTAGCGCCATCTCAGTCTGCGGTGTGGGCAAGATTTCAGGGCCGAAAGGTTGTTCAGAATCGGTCTTATGGCTTATCGGGCTCAGGGTTTCACTTTGCAGCCTAGAGGCCTCAGGAATTAGTTGTGTTCATCCTTTTGCAGTTTGTACGATGCTTGTGGTTCTGGCATAGATTGCTTCCCGCCCCGACATATTGTCAACAACAAGTCGGACGCGCAGGTCAGGGGTCTTTGATGTCTTGACACTCTGATTGAGATAAGTAGCTAGATTGGGTCGTAACGCGGGTGGGGCACTCGATCACTGAAACAGCGACTTGTGGTACGTTATGATATACTCATACTTGCACAGGGTGAAAAGAGCACGCTACATGTGTATTGCGGTCTTCCGATTGGTCCTTGACATAGCCTGAACATGGGAATGTCGGGCTGAAGGTTTTGAGAACATGAACGGTTCCGGCAGTTCAGGCGTTGGTGAGTCAGGTTTGTGCGTGCGCGCTGACCTCACCTCCCCCGCACCCTGTCAACCCGAGAGCACTAGAGTCACTAAAGCCTGAAGCTAGATCCACAAAACAAACTCCAAAAGCGCCGAAACCTAAAGCCTAAAGCCCCCAAGCCCCAAACCCTTCCTTATTAACAGTATGATATATCCCCAAACCCCAGTTTAATTGTCAATTCTCTCGAAACGCCCGAAAAGCCTCAACGCTCTTGTGGTCCCAGGCCCTACTTGGCCGAAGCCTCGGCAACCTTCAGAGTACCAGAGTTTGAGGCTTCTAGGATTTTTATTTAGGCCGTAGAGGGTTTACAGAGCCTTTAGACCTCAGAGGGTTTTTGGGGATTGAGTTCAGAGGGTTTCGGGTTCCGACCTTAGGGCTGAAGTTTAGGGTTTCCAAAGCCATACATCATAAACTAGGGCGTCGAGCCAGAAACCCTGAATGTTGAAGGTTGTGTTTCTGTTTTATCTTGGGCTTGGGGTTTTTTGGGGGTTTCAGGATTCGGATCCTGAATGATTCACCTTGAGTGACCAGGGCGTTGTTGAAAGGCAGCCGATTCAACCTATGCCAAATTGCAGGTTTCCCTGAATTTTGGTTCTGTGCGCGATGCCAGACTGCCCTACAGCGGCTTTCAGAACAAAATTTCAAAAGACCCTTTTGCGAACCGGCAAGTCTAAGTAGAAAGGCGATCGTGCAGGTATGGTCGAGATCCGAAAAATTGCAACGGTCAATGTTCCGATTGGGTGAGACTGCTCTCCCAGTTTGGCTCCCGAAGAGAATACACTGCGCTTCTCATGAAGACTTCAGAGGACCTTAATGCAAGTAAATATGTGGATGATCAGATAGATAGACAGATAGAGACGATTAGAAATTGCACCTTGGACCCTAAGAAACCCACACTCGGCAACTGTGTAGGCCTGAGTAGATGACTTACGGACTATATCAAACTTGTGCAAATTATCGCAACTTCCACGGGCTCTAAGATGCCATGCCAGTGGCAGAAATCTGCATAATTTGGACTCAGCCGCCCCATCAACCTGCTGCCCAGCCTTTCACAAGCCATACAGGGCCAACGCTAAACTAGTCAGTTCCCGCGCTTTGTTCATATAATATATACGCACAGATACACAGACAGACGACACACACGCACACTCATACACCTACACCTGTTTATACGTCTTACCCAACTATCTATGCATTTATGTACTCAGGTCCTTGGATGTTGATGATGACGGCCCTTATGATTACGAATGTCGATCAGTAATTATGGTCGTGCTCGCGAGCATTGAAGTTTATCACACTGTCTGTGTTGATCGTGTAGCAGTATTGACACTCGTGTTCACACCATCATCATTATTATGGTCACTGTTTGTGCAGTCTTACACTTCTTGTTTAAGCCCGATCTGATTCTTACGGCCCCTATAGAGTCAGCCTTCGGCAAGTGATGGCTAGACCTGAAACCCTCGGCCCCCGAAAGCGCACCCCAAACTCCGAAAGCTGAAAACTTAAACCCTGATCCTGGACGCTTAACCTACAGAGCAGAGGCCAAATGCCGCCCAGTGCTCTGGGCGTGCTTGTGCCGGCCGCTCGGGCTCTCTTCGCGGCATTCCCCCCTGCTGCTGCAGGCGCAGAGCAGCGCGAGGGTTGCGATTGCTGGGGTCCTAGGTCGATCGCAGAATTTGGACCAGGGCTTTAAACTTTTTGGACTCAGGACGAGCCATGCGACAACAAGCGAGCTTGCGAGCTTTACTAGATAGGGGATCCCCCTTCTTTTCGGTCTATGTGTGAGGTCAACGAAGACTGCATCGATCAATAAAACTCAAAGAATCCTCATTCTTGAAAGCCAAACCAATACAACCCGCATCCTTCTTATAATGCCTACTTAGGGAGCCGTGTGAATCACGAGTCTACGGTCACTGAAAGCTAGACCCTATATAGACCCTTTTCTCTTTGACGCCAAGCTTTGGCCCTTGTTGCAGGACCTGTGAACCCGAAACTCTCGTGGGAAGCCACAGCAAGCCACCCTCAAGAAGATTGATACCCGAACCAAAGCTTGAAGCGGAAACTCTCATGCGCCGACAGAGGAGTTTCAATTCCACAACTCTGACTCCGTTTAAAACCTCGGGTGTTGGCAGTTAGGACTTTGTATCTACGAGGCTTCAGGGCGTTGCGGTTCATTGCCGCAAGCACCCGAAACCCCACCAAAAAGATTTTCCCAGGCCAAAAAAGCCCAAAAAACCCTAAAACCCTAAAGCCTTCAAGCCTTAAACCCAATTCTCAACAACACCCGAGAAAACCCTCAACCGACCTGTTGCGCCAGGTGCCTGGGCCGCGGTGGCAGCGTCCGGGGAAGGATTTCCGCAAGCCGCTGTGAAGGCCTCCGGTGACTTTGGGTAAAGTGAGGGTTTCGGATTTGGGGATTAGGGTTTACAGTGTCTATAGTCTGTATTGTACTCGTATAGCATATAGAGTATCTCGTAGTATATTCACGACAACCAGAGAAGGCAGGTCGGATAAAGACCCAAAAAGAGAAGTAGGCAGGAAAGAGACTCACAACGGCCGGAAAAAGAGGGGGGACCCGTATTCTACTGCAGTATAGTCTAGTATGTTGTAGGTTATTTTCGTACACCAGCTGGCTTGACCATGTGAGGCATGGGTTTTCCAGGGTTTTGGGGGGTGAAGAAAGGCTGAGCTTCAGGGCTCCAGGTAAAAATTGGGGTTTTCGGGGGCTGTCTGGGCGTGTTAAACTGGGTCTTGGCTGGATACTGTTTTACATTTTTTGTTACAATAAAACCCAACAATCTAGCCGCCTAGCCCCGACGGGGAACCAGTAAAGGGAAGCCTCAGCGGATGCTTCTCTACTTGTCTTGTTTCTCGGGCAGGTTTTTGGGATTTGGAACCCTAGAATGGCCCTAGGACCAGCATGCAAAGCTTAGACAGCTTTTTAAAGATATGCATGCATATATATATATATCTGTGTGTGTGTGTATGTGTCTGTGTCTGTGTTTGTGTTTGTTTTGGGGTCCGTCCCGCTTTGTCTCCTTTCAGGAGAAAACAAAGGTGCTCTTTGTGTACCGGCCTGAGCAGCTTTAGGGGCACGGGGGAGGAGGGCTTTGGGGAATTTTCAGGTTTACAGAGTTGGGACGAATTTTTCCAGGGGTTTGGGCCTCTAAAGTTCTGGGGTTTAGGGCTTCTGCGTTTACAGTAAATATGACTTAGTACATCGGAGTTTATAAGCTTCAGTGTCTAACGGTTTCGCCACTTTGACTTGGCATCTAAGACCGTCTTTGCCTGTTGACTACGGGTTGGTCTTGGTTCCTTGGCGGTTTAGGGGCTCGGGTTTAACATGCAGTTGAGCTTGGGATGTGTACAGTCGCCGGTCGTGCTAGGGATGTTTGATGAATCTACATATGGCCAGAGTACCAGCAGACTAGCACAGATATCCCTAAGCCTTTGGCTGGACATCCGAAAGTCGAAATCTCTCGCTCGTCAACCCTTTGATCCTAAACAGACACGTAGCATTCCCAAGCCCGAGCGATGCTTTTGCTGACGGCCTTTGCAGGGTCATTTGTGGTGTTTCAAGAGAGCAGGAGTTTTAGGATTGTTCGGGACCTCCAAAAACCCAGGTATGTACCCCTAGCCCGGATGTACGCTTGCCCCCACAAGGATCGTGCGAAGTTTGTGCAGGTTTTGTGAGTACTACAAACATGTTACCTTGAGAGCTTGCCAGAATTTCCACTCTTTCGATTTAGGCCCCAAGCCCTAAGTGGTGGGAACCCCAAACCCTAAAGCCTAGCTCCAAGACCCCATGCCCGTAGCACAAACTATCAATGTGAAGCATCTTTAACTTCCAAACCACGCACAGAAACCAAGAATCGCAAACCAAACCCTGGGCCTTACGCGTTTGAACGGTACCTTGGTTACAAAACCGCGAAATTGCAGCGCTGTTCCGAGGCAAGAACTCGTTGCTGGCACTGCCAACGACACTTACCGGCATCGTGTTTGAGTCAGGACTTGAGAAGTGCAGGGTCGACGGCCTTCGTGATTTGGAGCTGGGGCTGTGGATCTTCTGGCCTGGAGACTAGGATGGGCTTTGCCTGGTGCTTGGGTCGTTCTCTTCAGACAGTGTTTTGACGTCTGAGACGGGGTTGTGGAAGCGCTGCTCAGAAAGGCTTTCTTCCAGGGTTCAGAGTTTTGGACACTTGGTCTTCGGGTGTCCGGCTTGCCGTTGAAGGGGTAGGCTTCGGGCTTTCCAGGGCACAGCATGCGTGCATTTTTCCTGGAGAGCGAAAGCAAAGAACACCAAACCAAATTGGAAGCGCTTCTACACGTGGGTCCCTTCCAGGTCAAAGCCGGTCGAAATGGTTAGTAGTCTAAGTAATAGTTTTCCGCTATTGATGTAGTAGTAGTAGTAGTAGTA
>CAJNJA010071797.1:0-22079 GCA_905231915.1 Symbiodinium necroappetens | reverse complement strand
GTAGCAATTGTAGTAGTAGTAGTCGTCGTCGTCGTGGTGGTGGTGGTGCAGCAGTAGTAGCAACAGAAGTAGTGGTCGTAGAAGTAGCAGCAGCAGCAGCTGCAGCTGCTGCAGCAGTAGTCCTCGTGGTGGTGATGGTACTAGCAGTAGTAGAGCAGTAGCAGCACCAGCAGGACAGTAGCAGTAGCAGTGGCCCTAGCAGCAGGAGAAGAAGCAGTAGCAGTGGCAGTGGCAGAAGGGGCAGCAGTGGCAGCAGCAGCAGGAGCAGTGGCAGCGGTGGGGACAGCAACTTACAGAGTAGCAGTGTAGCGGTAGCAGCAGCAGTGGCAGTGGCAACGGCAGTTATAGCAGCAGCATAGAGAGAGCAGGTGGTATCGGCAGTAGCACCTAGGTTGTGGCTGATTTCTTCTCATGCCTTCATGCCTGGGCTGGACAGAGAGTGCACGGCAGCTCATACTCGAAGCGCACGTGTCAGCCATATCCCCGGGATTCATGTCAGCTGCAAGTCTGACCTGAACCCCAACACGAATCCGGAGACTTGGCCGCAATTCAGGCTCAGGCATTCCATGATTCCCACGCAAGGGCTGAGGGTGCATTCTTGCTGAACTCTAGGGTTCGTTCAACGGCCGCTACTCTTTTCGGCAGGCGTTGAAGCCTTCGCGTGGTCACTCGCCAAAGCTGAACATGCAACTGCATACTACAAGTCACTTTCAGCTTGGAAGCAGAGAGGAACAATCCTAATCCTACATCACAAGATATTGTAATGCACGACCACACCAGAAGAAATGTGCTTGAGAGCATCAAAAAGCCATATGCTATGTACTTGAAGTTTACACACAACTATTCATTGGCCGATACCCCATGCAACTGAGAGCTGTCTGAGCTGTTCGTTTCTATCACTCACATACAAGGTACACATGCATGCACATAAGATAGGGCACAAACACGCTAAAACCCATGGTAGCACGTAGTAGAATCAGATATGGCGCAGCACTTTTTGATATGTATGATATGAACATATAATATACACGCTGTGTGCGTAATTATGTTCATCGTTTATGAAGGCTAGCATGGTACATGGGGATTCATGGAGCAACACCTGGAAAGCTGATTCCCTGATGATGTCTACTGATTCTACCGGCTGCCAGCCCTAAATGGTTCTGACCCACAGCTCGTGGCTAATGCCGCCGAGGCAGAACAGAAGCCCATCAAGACGACATCATTTACCGACGGACCCTCTTCTTCTACCACCTTCGGGTTCTTACTCATACCCGGGGACTTGGGGACCGCACAGGAAGAAGCAGCAAAAGCCTTGCCCTTCGAGTCATGGCAGCTTGAAGCGGCATGAGAGACTAGGCTCCGCCTACGAGTATCCCTGAATGTAAGCTCTTGTATATAACTGCACAATGTCGCAACAGTCTCTTGCTGCCACTGCCCGGTAGAAAGTCACCCCATCTGCATCCAACAGCTGTGAGCCAAAGCCGCGGACTCGAGATGCAAGCGAGCCGACTTCCATCCGTTTCGGCACATGCACTGCACTACAAGTCAATTGGGCAGTGGGAACTTCTGTCAGAACGGAAGCTAGCCCTAGCTTACCGAGTCACGTCGGAAATCCCACCCACGAACTGAGCCCTGAGGCCTCCAAGCCGGCGGCACCTCATGCTTCCGCTTGATTCAAGTTCTGGGTATGTTGGCTTCATAATGCCAATTGACTTGCTCATGAATTTCTCCCCTGAAGGATCTGGTCAATCTCAACTTCCCCTGACCCCGCCTAGGTAACTTCCCAGAGCTGCAAACAGGACCAGATGGCCCATTGCAATCGGAATTAAGCTTCTTTCAGACGCCCCTTCGCGAATTGTGCCACTTTGTGATGCTGCATGCTTAGGGCCTTGGTTTTAGAGCAAGGCTGCGCTGGTCTAGCGCTGAAAGACTAGAGCTGCGCATGAGCTTCTTGAACATAAGAAAGGGCTGCAGCGGCGAGTGAGTCTCACGAATGTAAATGCGCACTTCAGCCGTCATCTCGTAACCAGAAGCCAGCCCCGCGTCGTGTGCCTTGCCCAGTAAAACAGACGAACAAAGCACCAACGTCCGTTCTGCAGCATGAAAAAGCAGATAATCCCGCAAGATGCTAGGCTCTGTTCACTAGGAGGACGACCACTACTCGTACTAGCGCAACTACTATTACTACGGTATACTGTACACTGCATGCTGAATGAACTGACATAGGCAATCCCATGTATTGGGCGGAACCCAGGCGGCATCGCATCATCTAATGCCAGACAAGCTTGATAATACAAGTTGTACATATGGGTGTTTCCAGAACCAATCGTGTGAAAATCATGCCACAAGAGCAACCCTGAGAAGATGGGAATAGGTCCTAACAGCGATGGTCAGGTAAGAAAACAAAACCCTATGCTCAAAGCCCTAAATATCGAATTTACAAAACCCCCAAGAAGTCGAAGGACGAAAACTAGGGATCCAAAACCTTGTCCACCAAGCCCACAAGGCTCATTCCTTCCGCCTTTGTATCGTCAAAGCTGGTCTGCAACTAAGACAGCCGAGGAGTGGGGGCTGCTCCCTGGGTCTCGATAGGAGCCGGCGGAAACCAGTAGCTCGCAAAACCTAACTTCTTCATACTGAAGAAGACCGCATCTTGTCCTCGAGCATCAGCCTAGACAGGACGGAAACCCTATGCACCATTTGGGATTTTGTCTGCGGGCTTCTTACTGAGAGCCAAGGAGTTGACAAGGTCGTGCACCGCCACAGGAAAAAAAAACGAGTCCCTGTCCCCGCAGCCACGAAAGTGCCTGGGGACTATCTGGGAGTTGGCTCTTCTCCTGTGAGGAGCCCATAAAACCCCCCAGAAGACACTCTAGCATTAACCTACGTATATACATATACCTGTGTGCATATGTGCGCGCGTGCATATATATATATATACCTACACACATGCACTTACATATTGTACTCTATACAAATATATGTATATATACACACACACTTATACACATACATGCATAACCTCAAAGCCCTGTGAAACGGCTACACATTAAAGGGGTGACCTCACCGGTCCGTGGCATCCAGCGAGCCGTCGGTCTGGCGGCGCTCGTCTGACTCGGAGGCGCATTGCTCCCAGTCCTGAGCTGCTCCAGCTGAAACTTTTGAGGTTTAGGGTTTAGGGTTTAGAGTTTAGAGTGGTTTTAAAACTCGCAGCAAAGCTCGTATCACAACTGGAGTTTTCTTGTTATCCGAAGCTTTCGTGGCTACTTGTTTCTGTATTCATGGTTTAGGTCTTGGACTTGTTCTGCGGGTGGCTAAGTTTTTAAACGGTCAAACCGCCGACTGCCAAAATGCAAAAAGACAGAAAGTGCTCAAAATGGCTCGGAAACGAGCTGATGGAGAACCACGAAGAAGGCCGCTGCAGCCAGTGTGGTTCCGAAAACCATAGCGTACCACATGCCTTTCTGGACACCCCTTTACCCCATCATCTTCCAAGCCCTAAAGCCTCAAAGACTTTGCCAGGCTGTAAGGAAATTTGCGACTTCACCGCTAGGGACTAGTTTGTCTGTACTATTGAGGCTCATAACCCTTAATTATACATTTGTTCTATCATATACCCCATGACCTTAATTTTTGTTTTAAGGCCTCTTTATTCTGCAGGACTATGGACAAGGAGACCAGCCTTGGACGCCGAAGTCGAAGGGCCATGCCAAGACGCAGCCCAGCGGAAGCATCACCGCATAGAAGGAAACCAAGTAGATGACGACAGCCGTGGTTTGCCTTCCTTGCAAAGAAAACTATACTGATCTAAACGACGTTTAAAACCAGACTACACTCGACAGTGCTACATTATGCTTATACCTATAGGTATAGGTATACTTTTAGTTATACTTGTACTCGTGCTTGTATTTGTTACTTCTACTTGTGCTGTACCGGTTATTAATTAGACGATATCATACTATAGGCAATATCGAAGATCAACGCGAGTCTGAAGTCCGACTAGCAAGGTGGAGAGAGGGTTGACGGGCCCGAGGGATTCAGGAGGTCAAGCGTCCCACCCCCCGCAGAGTGGAGCCCATTACGTTCTGAGCGCTGTCGGCATATCCCGCCAGAGTGTAGATCATCAGCAGATTAACCTGGACCGATATACCGAATGGCTTTCCATGATACTTTCAAGGCCCCAGAGTTGGCCTCCAAGTCGGAGGCCAGCAGCCGCGGGATGATGTTCTGCAGAGCCAGCAGGAGCAAGGCCAAGCCGCTCCACACCCCGACGCATATAGATACACATAACCTCGAAGCCAAACTCACTCGTAATCCGTGACCACTACACGTAGGCAACGGAGCAGAACGTGCGCGCCCAGGCACCAGGAGGCATCCCTCGCCTTCTTGGTGAGCTGAGCGCCAAGAGCAGTTCCGACGACAGTGGCCGCCGCCATTCCCAAAGACATGGTGGGCATAGCCTGCATGGGGGCTTTGGTGGATGAGGCTCTTCTTGGAGTTTGGGGGATCGTGCTACTTGGGATCCATGCACCCTGGAAACTAAACGACTACCACCAGAATCAAAACCGCAACCAGCACCAGATGTACCCGTTGCTCTCGCCGTCAGCTGCAACTACACACACCACGACTGACCACCACTCAAATTACAAAAGTCCTCTGCTGAGCACCCCGGGCAGCCAGTACCGTCACCAGGTTCATGGCAGCCACATGCGCGGCCAGGGGCGTTGGGCCCAAATATCCCATGAGGAGAGCACAGATCTCTCAAAACCAGAGCTCACTGCAAACCTGGACCTCGACTGCTCTTTGAAGCCTTGACAAACAAGGCCCCTCTGCGCGACAAAGACCAGCACTAAACATGAAAGCTCTGCTAGTCAATTCCGAAGTACTGTGGCGGGGAGGGCTACTTCCATGTAGCTTGGCCATTGGCGGAAAGCCTCCTTCTGGACAAGCAGCCTGGACACAAGACAGCAACTGCAAGTGGCAGGCCCAGAACCGAAGGAGGAAGAGAGCATGTTCGCATGAGTGGGATATTCTCGAAGGCCTGAGCGGATGCGCGTCGGGTTAATCGGGGTTCCAATATGTTAGGATTGGAACTGGCCGGCGACACATCAGGGTTCCCGTTTGGTCTGAAACCCGTCTTTCGAGGTGTAGTGCTGACGATGCGGCTCAATCCACTTTGATACTCATCTTCTCATAACAAATCTCCCAAAGCATTCTGTCGTTCTCCGGCAAAGCAACAGTTGTCGTGGTGTGGCATGGAGCTCGGATGCCTGGCTAACCAAAAACGCAGACCCGATGAGCCACTGCATGGTCCAAGTCAGGGCATTCGCCACTCCGGCGCCCATGTTGCCCCACTGGAACCTCGCTTTGGATGGGGAGCCATCATGACACGATGCCTAGAGTAGTCAGTAGTCCTGTTGATTCGAGTAGGGCGCCAGAGATGCTCCACGGATACAGTCGAATTGCAGTTAGTTAGCAACGTCTGAGGCGAGCTCTGCGCTATTTCCTACTTTCGAAGTCTTCCCAACTCATCCATTCAGCCACTCGAGACTTTTGGCTTCGAGGGTCTACGGCGCAGAGGCTTTCATTTTGGGCCTCAGACGTCTGCCGCTACTGCTCACTGGAAAGACGAGAAACACCACCACGAAGAGTATGGCCCACACCACATGGAGGAGGCTCGTGGCTGTGGATACCCAAGGAGGCAGTGGCATCTCCATGTTCTGCAGATATGACACGATGACCTCAACGGTGGTACTTGTCTGCTCGGAGGCTCCTCAACTCTAAACCTCGGCCCTCAAGGGCTCGCCTGATACTGGAAGTTTCCGAAGAGTCCAAAGACAGCCGCGCGATTGTAAGCAGCCGCATATCTCGAGACGCCTTCATGCTGACCTTGATGCTGGGAAATTGGGTCAAAGAGTCTTTGGCTTCAAGTTCTGCGTCGGGCGCAAGAACTATTCTTTGGACTCCCTGCCACAAGACCTGGCCCTTGCGATGAACCAGAGGGCAGAGTAAGACAGAAGCCCAAAGAAAGCTCGTAGCGCAGGGTTTGAAAGGTGGGGTCACCGCTCGAGGGGGTCGTGCTCTACCAACTCTCAAAGCTCAAGTCACTTTGGGTTTCGAGTTGCAGGCTTGGGGTCGCAGAATGCCTACCAAAAGGTTAAATCTTGAAGATCCAAATCCTCAGCCCCAATAAGCCAGGGAGGCGAGAAACCCAGCGCCAGGAGGATGGAATCAGTGAACCAGAGCAACGGAATCATCCAGACCAGCTGCACTGCTGTGACAAGGCGGCTGCGCTGGAGATATTGCGTGCCTTACTTCCCGGGCTCATGGACATGCAGGATAACAGCTCAATTCCCAGCCCTTCGCATCTATCCATGCATTCGCCTTCGCACAAGTGCCGCTCAACTCTGTAAAGCGTGCCTGAAAGAAACCCTTCGCAATGGAGAAGCTCTCAATCAAACTATCACTCTTGCAAGCGAAGGGCACTGCGAATGCTCTCCCGCACCGTTTGCCTGGCTGACGAACGTGTCCGGCGCGCTGGTCAGGCCCATGCCAATGGTCAGAGCACAGCAGTTTTGCATCCTGGCTCTGGTACAGTAGCAACAGATATGGGAACCATCAGGTCAAAGATCCCTGGACACCCTACAAAAGACCCTTCACAGCCGATCCAGGAAATTCACCCACGAATAGACTAAGGCTAGGGGGCCTTGTGGAACTCTCATCCCAGAGTCATGTTTCCCAGCCCCACGGCTGCAAGCTGCTGGGAATCCCCGACTTGGCCCAAGAAGACTGTGTTGACGAACTCGTTGAGCAGCATCGTGACGTCACTTACCATCATGGGAAACCAGAGCGGCCAGATTTCTGCCAGCAGCTGTCTTCGCGACGGCTGCGCCTGATACACTTTGCCGGAGAGGGCTGCAGAGTTCGCATGCCCACCCTGAACCCTGAACCCTAAACCCTAAACCGTCCCCGAAATCTCCAACAGCAACCAAAACCCTTCTGGCCTCCTGCGCCTCCGCCTGCAGCAGTGGCTCCCCGGCCTCTTTCCCATCCATCTTAACACGAAGCACGCGGGGCAGCCCTAGAGGGCTTCCGGGCTGCCTGCAGGAAGATGGGATCACACACTCTATAGACTATAGAAGCCCTTTAAGACCACGAGAGAATGCGTTCGAGTTTTGAGGCTGCCAGGTTTCAGAGTCTTGTGGGACGGACAGGGGAGGGTCAGTTGATCCGGAGCACGAGGCGAATGATGCGACTGAATTTATCTACTCATGCATTGCCGGCCTGACGCAACGAGCTGCTCGCCAACGAAGATGCACGCTTGCATCACTCCCTAGTGAGCTGCTTTGGGAGGGGACCGCCCCACTGTTGAGCCACAAGTGAACACGAAGTGAAAGCTAGCACAGGTACATGCTGAGCACACATAGCTCCCTAGCCAATATATCATCGGCCCCCGGGAACCTACGACTCTCCTTTTTTTTGAGACGGCTCAGCCCTGCCAGCGCCCAGAGAGTCAGCCTGGGGCATGTCAAGCTGCTCAAGAGCGAGGCAGCAAGGAAATGCATTACTCTCTGCTTCTCAGTCTCTCTCTGACCAAACGTTCGATGCTAGTGCATACGACCATATTAATCATATACGTGACATAGCTATGTGCGAAGTGTGCAGCTGGCCAGACTTCGAGCACTGAGTAGAGGCAGCATCGAAATAAGTTGGAATCAATGCCGAGGAGCCTTCGGACCTCGAACGCCCATAGTATTCCTGGACAAGGTTGGATGCGAGGCAGGTTTGGCGGATTGCTGGGGCAGGAATTCACCTCGAACCTGTCTTCCGTTATCAAGACTGCTATCGCAGCGCCAAAAACGTCCTAAGACTGGGCAGGAAAGGTGGTCCTCGTATCTCGCCTCTTGCCATTGCCGAATCCATTCCTCTTCGTCGAACTGCTGCGAACCTTGCGTGCAGCCCGTCTCGAGACGACAGAGGGCACGAAGCCGAATATTCTAGGAAGCTATTTAAGCGGACAGCGGCATCCGAAGTGGCGGCAACTGTTGTACTGTGTGGCAGAGAGCCCGACCATAGTCTAAATCCAGGTCAAGGTCCCAATCCTCATATGGGTCAGCCGTCCTCGTAACGTCTGAGCGATCAGAGCGCTTGCAGAGATCTTTATGCTTCACTCTCCACATGTACACGCACACATGCGTGCTACACATGCGGCGACATCGTTGTTGCTCAACCTCTACTCCAGAAAGCTGCTGATCAGGAACACAGCTGTGTCCTGCCGTTCATGTAGTCAATGTACGCCTGCAGAGAATCGTGCTCCTCTTCCTCGGCGACCGAATCCGGAATCTGACGAACGTCCCAGCTTGGGGGCAACCGGCTCAGATGATTCGGACATTCAAGGTTCAAGGCTCAAGAGCTATCAGCTCGGGCACTTTCTTCGGTATTGAAGAGATGTCATGACAAGGGTGCAGGGTCAGTCCGTGAAAGCAGGAACTTTGTCGCTTCGGGGCGTTTGGATGTCGAGGCTGGAGATTTTAGGACTTGGAATCTTTAGTTTGCAACGACTAAGTCGCATGGCGGAGCTGCAGAATGACTACAGCCTCGTCTCTGCTTGATACGTTGCAGTCACAAGCATGCCAGACCACAAAAAGGAGCATGATCAAGGCCACGGCTATCTTCGCGATAGGTACCATAGTTTGCACGTCGGAGTCCATCTCCTGGAGAGCCATACATCCTAAGCGCTACAATGTGACTCTAAACCCTAAACCTGGAACCTTCAAAGATCCAGGACCCCTGTAAACTCCGCCGTCCTCCTCACTGGAGGGCGCGTAGAAAAGCAAGTTAGTGGGATCCACCTTCCAGAAGCTCCTCAGCGCAGGAGCGGTCTCTGGTCATGGACTTAATCTTCACACGCTACACTCGTAGAGATCTAATTGCACCACAAAGAAGAACTTTGTATACAAGGTATCTGACATAGCAGTGGGCATCCAGGGGATGAAACTTGCTTCTAATGATCCTTATGATGTCTTATGCAAATTTGACGATCTGTCGGAGACCGGTATCCACACACATAGGGAGAAACTCGCCAGTTTGCGGACCGAGCGCCTTCCGTTTCGGGCCAACCAGTTGGTGAGGGTAAAGTCCACCTGACCGAACCAGTTTTAGTGACATGCTCTGTTCTCTAAAGTATCTCTGATACGCTCTGATCGTTTCCGACTGCATCTACATTGACATCTAGTCGCTGTGGCAACGACTCCAAGGGTTTCCTACCTTCGCAGCACAGGCCCTGCTTCCTAGCTGACTGATCGCAGAAACTGGCTGCACGATGCTGTGCAAATGGCCACCACTGCAACCGGCAACAGTACCAACACGAACACCAGCACCGCCACCGCCGCCAAGAACCACCAGAAGACCAAGACGACACAAGCAAAAAGCAACGACACCACAGCAGCAGCAGGAGCACAACCTCGAAGACACATGGCGGGCCCGGGCAACCGTGGGCCGCATGCACTCCGGCAGACTCCGGCCGGGTGTAGACCATGAACTCCACTAGTCAGATTCCACTCATGTCTTGAACATGCCACTACTATGCACTAGCTATCCGCAGGTGCGAGAGCTCGCACCTGTTTTCCACATAGCTTTGTTGACGTCGGAAGACAGGCCGTCACTCTGCGGCCGACGATCCGAAATTTGTAAAATGAAAATGCGGCAAAGCAGCATTCACAATTCGTGTGCGAAGCCTGCAAGCAAGCGACTTCTAGCCTAGCGCCCTCAACCTGTCAGAAGTTTTCGATGTACCTTCGACAACATATTCAGTAGCAGACACCAAGCAGAAGAACAACACCAAAAAAACACCCACAGCCGCAATCAGAACCATGGGTGCACCAACAATAGCAGCAGCCAGAAGATGAAGAAGAAGCAGCAAAGCAGCGACAACAACAACGACAACAGCAGCATCAGCAACAGCAAGAAATACCACAACAGCCAAGATCACAACCACGACGACGGACGACCTGCGCGACTTTGCTGGTGCGGCGACGACTTTTGCTCCCGCTGATGTTGCTACTGATACTTCCACTGCTACTGCTAATGCTTTTGCCGTTGTCATTGGCACAGCTGCTAAACACGACGACGAAAACAAATACTGTTACAACTGCTCCGACGACAAGTAGTACCACTGCTACTACGACTGCTACTGCCACTGCTACCCCTACTCCTACTGCTGCTTCTACTGCTACTGCTACTGCCACCGCCGCTGCCGCTGCCGCTGCTGCTGTGTCTCTGTTGCTGCCCCTGTTGCTACTACTCGTGAGCAGGTCGATCAGCCGCGAACTCCTATGCCACAGCTCATTCCGAACTCTGTCATAGGTCATCATTGGTCATGGGTCGCCTACTACAGGCATCTACGATAACAGACCCTCAGTACTGCACAGGCACGATGTCTTCAAGCATCACTCGAGAAGGCTGCCACAAGCCTGCCTGGCTTTCGATGGGGAAAGCGTGGTCTACTAGTTCCTGGGCAGCCTCCTTGCGGACCTTCGAACATGGAGCTGCAAAACTTCAAGAAGGCAACACCAGAAATCGATGCAATAGCCCAGGAGCCATCCACGCGCCGAGGCCGAAGACATGCCCGTGTGACCTCAGGACAAATTGAGCTCGATGCTCGGACAGCTTCGACAACGCTGGAGCTCGGCGTCGTGCTGTATTAACTCGACCTCTGCACCGTCAAAGGACTCATCGATTGTGCCCTTGTCGACGGCGAGCGGATGTACCCTGACGAGCTCCGTTTGAGGATTGCACCAGAATTCGCAATGATCCTGCACATGTCCAATCTGATCCTGCAGTTGTTCGTGCAAGAGCACATGTCGGGTGCAAGAGGATAAAGAGGCAGGGTGACCACCAAAGATGGCACACGGCCGCAGCCTCCCACGAGGATCATGGTAGGCGAGGCAAACGGCATCCCAATCTTCCGGCAGCTCTTTCCTGTACTCAGAACTACTCAGAGCCGGATTCCCATGCCGACACCCCACACATCCAGGAGTCGTGGTCTGAGGCGACAGCAAGAGCTTTGAGATTGCCAGGTCTACTCTCGGGACGACGGCGTTGACGTCGTCCTGAGACCGCCAGGAAGATGCCCAGCTGCACGCTGCAAACCCCCAGGCCTCCAGAATCAGACCCCACTCGGCCGTCGGGTGCGTGGCAATGCCTTTGCACGAAACGCCCTAAGCCCTAAACCCAAAAACCCTACAAGTTCAGAGCCCAAACATCGGTGAAAGCACTAAACTAAACCTTATACTTTCCTAGTCCACTAACCCAGTTTTACACAATAACCGAAGCCTTATGCAATTGTAAAACATAAACCTCTCAACCCACCAACCCGGTCCTTTGATAATACGTTTTAACCTTTCATGGCATCTCATTTGCGTGTGACATATCTGTGGTTGGGAAGGGTTAGCAATTGCGATGTTTTTGGTGCATACAAACAAAGCATCAAACTGATCCTTCGCAGCTATCCTCTCAAAAATACGACCTTGAATTAAATACCCCTTTTGACTAGTGACTAGAAGCTGGTCTTCCCCTGCTTTGTCTCACAAGTCAAGCACAATGTCATGTCAATGTAGCTCAGCAGCCCCAACATTGATCCTCAACCTAAAATCAAGTAGAAGCCACCCCGAAGCCAGTGCAAAGGACTTACCGCCCCGTGGATAAACGTCAAAGCTTGCATGAGCACCCGGCGCTGGAGCGCCAGGCGGTGGGACAGAGCGCAAGCGATGCCGCCCACCGTGAGGTGGTCGTCAAAATGAACCAAATTCCCTTCCTGAAGCTGGGATGCCAGTGACAGTGACTGGCAAACTCATGCTGGCAAATGCTGGCAAATGCCCTCCGTTTCACGTCTCGGAATCTGACCTCGTCGTGGACAATGGTGTAATGCTCCTCGTCCACTGCGCGCCTGCTATCTACAATCTGGAGATTACAGAATCAATGTCGACCGCTGCAACTCAACATTTGTTTGCCAGGGCCTGGCACGCTCCAAAGCATAGGGACCGACGGCGTCCACGACCACCTGTTCGGACAAGAGCTGGCGACAAACACGGGCAAGAGCACTATGCTATATAGCACCTCATCGTGCTTGGATGTCCAAGCCCGGCCTCATCATCTAAAGACAAGGCCAGCTTGTCGATGGCCTCGTAGGCACAGCCAAGAGATGAAGAACATCAGGGAATCCCTTTCACAAGCGAGGGCCTTCAAGGGACCTGGTGCGTGAAAGGACTCTATATGGCCCCCTAGGCGCCTCCACGCGCTCCAGGCGGCCAAGGAGGGGCTCGTTGGCTTCGGCCAGCAAGGAGCGAAGCCGCTCTGATCGGGACATGCAACAGGACTGCAACCAACAGAACAGTCGCATGTAACACCTGGTTAAGGTGGTGATAGAATCTGAATAGAAGAAAAGACCCACAAGAAGACACGCAGCAGCAGATGGGAGGTGGCTAAACGGCTCGCTCGTTAACACAGCGTCTGCAACGCATGCAATGGTTACATCTGTGACTAGAGCCATTACTGCAGCTACCGGTTGGTCCTAGTAGCTGCTGCGGGACAAAGTCTGGAAATGCGATGGAGCTAAGGGGGGTGGCGAAAGTCCACACAAAAGGCTTCCGAGCCTTTGCGATCAGCTCTTCTTTCGAGGTTTATGAACAAGGCGCACCACCTGGGAGAGCAGAACATCTTGGTAAGGTCCCAAGCCCCTGAATTCAGCACCACCTCCTTACAACGGCCTCTCAAAAGTGCTGTATGTAGCTCCTCTTCCCCAAAGAAACATGGCACTGCTCAGATAGCATCATGTAAATGTTACGGCCCTTGATGCATTCGGGGCCGTGCCTCCCTGGGGCAAATCGGACAATTACCACGAGTCGACGGAAGGTTTCTCGAGGCGAGGGCTCACCCAGCTCCGGGGGCACTGATTGAGCTTCGCTGCTTCCTGGCAGAAAGGGTCAGGATCACTTAGGCTGGGCGCAAGCGTCTCCAATCCAACAACTTCCAAGAAGCAGATCAGAATGATACGATCATTTGCGATGTGGGAGCTTCACAGAGTCAGGGATCCTAATGTAGAACCCCCAAACAGCACTGGTAGCATTCCTAATTATCAGGACTCCCCAAAAAGGGATCCCGAATTTTCTGAAGCTCCCATATGTAGAGGTAATGTGGCACTCCTGGATGTATGGATCTATGACCTCCGGATGCCATGGGAAGGCACGACTTCAGAAGCAGCCAATCCCCTTTGTACATGGGGCTGTTTATGCCTATGCTAACTCTCCAGGGAGAGATTGAATCATACCATCCGTGACTTACCACCTGGCCAGACAGGCATGAAAGGCGAAAGAAGCACAGACCGCTGAATTCCCCCACTACGAACCAGGGCACCATCCAAGACACACAAACCTTCAAATCCACGCGCAAACTGCACGAATCCACGTTTAGGAAAGAGTTGCGATTGTTGCAATATTAAAAGGCCCGACCCCTGCCAAGACTTCTCGACACATAAGTTTCCTGCCCACACGATTCAATGAAGCTTTACACTTCGTGAAACCTCAGTTACGCAGCTCAGCTGCAGGAACAGTCACTTCTGAATATCTCGAACAAGAACATTCCAATCTCAGCCTGCTCGGAACAGCATAGAAGGGCCTTTGTCAGTCGCCCGGCATGCTTGTCGCAGCTCGCGTGAGTGTCTGCACCTGTCCAGTCCAGAAGCCAGGACAGTACAGCCTTTTCTGACCTGCCCCGTCAATGCCCACTCACTCCACCATTAAGTTTACCGTTGTTTACTGCAGGTGCCTGGCTTGAAGGCGCCGTTGTATTCGCAACGTCACACCTGCAGCAACCTCACGCGCTTTGACTTTGACACCAGTGCTTCTTCTGCATGGATATGGCAGGGCAACACGATAGGGTGCGACGCCCAAGATGTTACCCCAAAAGCCGATTCAGCAGCAAAGCTGAGCTAAACCTCTTTCTTGACAAGGCAACCTTCCTCTGATAGACACAATACGTAAGCTGTCCTGCCTCATGGAAATTAGAATGAAGGGGTGCAGCTCGCAGAATCAAACCAAACACGAAACAAACCGGGAAATAACCTCTGAACCCCAAAACCCAAGCCCTACACCCTAAAACCCTAAAGCCTCAACCCCAACCAAGGTAGGGGCCTTAAGCTAATTTGGGTTTAGGGTTTAAGGGCCTTAATCTAACTTGGATCCCTATTCTCATCATGTTTAAGGTAGGAGGCTCTTAATCAGGGGCCTACACTACCCTCATACCTACAGGCGCCGCTGCAAAAACCGAAACTCCAGCGGCAGTCCCGAAGCCTCTAAATGCCCAGGGCAAAAACTCCAGATTTAGGGTTTAGGGCTTAAGGGATTTAGGGTTTAGGGCTGCCAAAAAACCCTAGAATTGTTGCAGGCACTTGGTGAAACCTGGAGCCCTTCAGCGTATACCAAACTCCAAGCCGCTCCGTCTGACACATGTAAAGCCTCCTTTCCGAAGGCCCTTTTGTCTAAATTCAAAGCCCTCGACGCCGAAACTTGAAGACTGAAGGGGTAGACCTTTGAAGTGATCCGGAGAACGCCCCGCAAGTCCAAGCTGTCTTGGAAAATCCTAAACCCCCACTACTCTCAGTCCCACGCCGGGAAAAAAAAAACCTAAAAATCCATGCCGCACGCGCCAAAGCCCGAACTTGAACTCCCAAACCTTGAATCTCCAAGTCTTGGAGGCCAGGCAACAACCGAGCCTCCGAATGCCTCAAACACCGAACTGAACTCTAAACCTAAATATCTCTAAACCCAACATTGAACCCGAAATGCTGCAGCTCCAAGCCCAACCAAAATCGGAAATCCCAAAGACACACAAACGTCGACATCCAAACAACTCGGTCCTACATCCTCGCCTTTGAGAGCTTCTTAAGCCAAACCCGAATCACAGGCCCTGGACGTAAATCCCAAACGCAGAATCCTGGATCCCCAAACTCGCTTTCCCTTCATACAACCCAAAACCACGTAAATCACGAACCCTGAAGTCCCGAAGTCCCAAACCCGCCACCCAAGACGTAGATCCGAAGCCTAAACACGAAAATCCCCAAGTCCGAAAGCCCGAAGAGGTAAACCCTAAACCTTGAACCCTTGAACCCGGGGTTCTACTTCTAACTAAACACCCAAACCCAAGATCTTCAGAGCCCCAAATTTAGAACACGTGACATGATAGAGCCCGAAACCCTGAATGCGAAACCCCAACCGACCGGCTTTCAGCATGTTCAGAATGAAGAGCTGGTGTTTGGCTGCCAGAAAAGCGTGCATCCCTGACGTCCGCTGAGGCCTTTCCGCCGTTGAAGTGGCAGGTCTTAGCCGTAGCTGAACATTTGGCCCGATCTTCCTCACTCCGTTTTCCTGTTTTTCAAACCAGGGGCGGGCCTGCGACAGCAAATACACCCACACGCTTCCGGCAGTCGTTTTGGTCCAACCTACACCGGCGCGAACCTCACCCTAACCCACAGAAGGTCGGAAGGCCTGAACCCGAAAATAAGCAATATTAACCATCCAAGCCTGGCACCATAGAGCCGAATCACCGAAACCAAAAAAACAAAACCCACGGTTTAGGGTTTTGGGTTCCGGGATTTTTTAACACCTCTTTTCCATCTGCCCAAGGGGTGTCCGGAATACCATGCTGGTTGAGGCTTGGTTGAGGGAGACTGCAACACTAGCACGACAAGTAGCATACCATTACTTACACCAAAATTCAAACTTTCACACAGCCCCTTGCAGGGTTCCGGGTTTAGGGTTTAGGGTGCTTCATGACCTCCGCAGCCGACTCAAGCCAAGTGGCGGCGCCGAGGACGGCACTGCGCAACTCCACAGCGCCTCAGAAACTAGGTGTCGGTAATGCTGCAAAAATGGCTCAGTAACATCGGGCAGCCGATGTGCTCGATACGCCTGGTATCGCCTGGTGGCACTTCCTATAAACCTGATTGACTTCAAGAAGTAGTTCTAGGCTTTGGCCTTCGATTCTAGCAAAGCATAATTCCTAAATCGTACTGCGCTTCGCAGAATAGAAAATGAAGAACATCGAGACTTGCTACAGGAATAAAACTATACAGAAGATGGAAGGACCGAAACTTCCTTGACATGACCAATAACATCATCAACAACCGTAGCGTCAATGTCATCTCTCCGCAGAACCATAATCATTGCCGTAATCATCATCCTATTATTCTTCTCCTTCTTCTTCTTCATAACTATCTTCATCGACATCATCAACATCATCGTCATCACTATCATCATGAGAACCATCGTTTCCGCCGCCATCATCTGCAACGTAGCAGGAGCTAGATGATGCAAATTGGTCGTTGTCGAGCCTCTTGGAGGACGCCTTGCAGAGGCCCGCTGTCCTGGAAAAGCTACAGCTAGTGCTCCGATGCCTGAAATGAAACAACCCAGGCTCCTGCAGTCGAGCCGACGGCACATGCGCTGCAGCGCGGGTTGGGGACTTGCCAGAGCCTGGCACCGGACAGATCGAATTCTGGCTTGGGCCTTGTTGGCCGATCGCCTGAGCATCGAAGGCTGGCCGATGCTCGCCATGGCCCGATCCGCCGGCAAAGTTTCCTTGCGATATCGAAGTGGACTGTCCGAAGCTGAGCCAGGTTTTATCTCGCTCCTTACTACACCCATGTCGCGATGCTTGCTTGGCTTTCCGTGGTTCTAGTGGCTGGGAGGAGACGGCAAATCATCACGCAATGCCCGTGCTTCGACTCAACCTCGCTGCGTGCATCAAGAGAACGGCATCAGCTGCAAGCATCTTTTGAAACCGATTTCAGATTCTCCGAGTTGGGCTCATTCAAGTAACAAGCCCAAGCGGCCGAAGGGGGCCAAGATCTCATTAACACGAGTGCACAGCTCTGGCATCAGTCGGTCTGCCATAGGTCAAGCCTGGGCCAAGCATGCTAGCAGCTAGCTTCACAAGCGCTGTTGCCCACACTGGCCAACGCTTGCTGTTGGAAGCCTGAAATCAGAAGGTCGAAGCCTGTCAAAATTTAAGAGCTTCCCCAAATCTGCGATCCGAACTCCCTTTGGGCTAAGGCAGGCGCAAGCCCTGCGGCACGAACTCCGCCAGATGCACCCTTGGGAATCCCAACAGCCTCGGATTCGTAACACAAAGCAGGGAGCAAAATGGAGCTGTAGCCCCGATCTTACTCCAAAAAGACAGCAGTAGAGGCGGAACCAGTATGCCTGGAAGGCAGCAGCACGCCTTTTTTCACTTCTGGCATGGCGCACGACACGCCTAAAGCGGATCGTGGGGAGTCCATCGGTAGAATCGAAGCCTCGGATTCGGCCATCTGTCTACACAGGTGCATCGACTCACTGCCAAAAAGCAGAATCTAAGCAAACAGCAGAAACCAACCTCCGTTAACACGGTACAGCTTGAAGCTTAGGCTCTCACAGCGTCGGGTCACCATTCATGGCAAACTTTAGTCCAAGAGGAAGTGATGGATCCCTCAGCCTGCACGTCCACGTAGTCAGAACGCAAGAAGCGACTGGTCATGCAACCACGAAGCCGACACAGCGAAGACAGCGTTGCCGACGACAACTGCTGCTACTATGTCGACGGCTACTACTCCTCCTATTCGTGCCACTTCATTAGCTCTACCTCTACAGTTCCCTTGACCTGATGCCATAGACAGAAGCCGCAAAGCCTGCTGGGCCACAGCCAGGTCGCAGCCTGGCGTGAAGTCTTGAAGGAGCTTTGGCATGGCTGCCAACGGCAGCACCAACATGCACATAAACAGCAGCAGATTTGCATCAATACCATCAATACATCATTCTTGCAGCTGTCATCGTCGTAACCACCGCTACATCACGGTGACCATCACCGCCATCATCACCATCATCTCATCACCACGAGCTTCAAGCAGCACTACCATCATCAGCACTGGTGACGTGACACCCGCGACAAGCAGAAGGTTAAAAACAGAACGAAGACATCATCAACAATGAGCAAACAACAAACAAGAAGAAATGCACAGACCGCAATAAAAATTGAACGCAAAATCCGCAGCATAACTGTCAAAACGAGAATCTGCCGAAGAATCGCAATGATGAATGATGACAAAGATACCCACAGTGCTTAGACTGTAGTTCCCGGCGTGACGCTGTCAAGTTCTTGTTCCTAACGACCAGACCCGATGTTTTGACGAGCTTGGCACAAATATGGGATGGACAGGCAATGGACAGGACTCGCGATTCATGTGTCTCTGAAGACGTGATTTCCTTCTCCTGGGCACAGTCTAACGAGTAGTCCCTGATGTTCTGCTACTCCCATGAAGACCTGTACAAGACTTACGGACTCTCTCTTTTCACCACTCTGGAATCTGGAACCCTGGTAAGACACAGAGCGTCGACTTCGTCCAGCAGACTTTCACTCCACCCCAACTCGCACGGTCTTGAACGAATGCCTACACATCTTACAAGCTTTGAGACATTCTTGCACTACCACTGCAGTAATTTGTTCACAGATCAAACGGGCCTCTGGCTGGAAGACCACGTGCCAAAGGTGCCTCGTGGTCTCAGAATCTCTCAGAACCGCTAAAGGAGCAAGACTTTACGGAAACAAATCAACCGCTGCAAGTGAGGCCAGTGCTCGAAGGCCATTTCCAACCCCTCTCGCAATTACAAGCAGGCAAAGAGAGGGAGAGAGACATGCATGATCATGCATGCGACTCGAGCCTTGTGGAAGCCGAACCAAGTGAATTTCTCCTCCTTGGTCCTTTCCATTGCTGTCAGGTCCTGGATCCAGATTCGCGCTTTGATTGTTGTACTGCATGCGGAGCGCTCCAACTCCGGATCCTTCCAAGACAGAAACTTTGTTCCAAGAAGGAGCCGGTAATTGCTGCCGCCTGACATAGGCCATCAACTCTAGGGCGTTCGTCCCAACGACAATTAGAATGTCTGGCAAGCTTCAGCATCCAAGTATCTAAGCTACGAGCTGCACAGAGCGCGCCATCCATTTTGCCAGAACGCCTCCCGGGTGCGGCAAACATGTTATGAAAGCTTAATAATGATAACAATAATAATAATCATCATCATCATCTTAACAATAATAACATTAATAACATTAAAAAAATAATAATAACAACAATGACACAGTGCACACTTGGATCTGTTGTTTGAGCCTCCGCACGGCATGACGCGACTTGCAGCAGGAGCTGGAGTTCGAGAAGACTGATGAGGGAAACGGTGCAGCCAGACCGATGCCCTCATGTTAGAATCTTAGAATGCACTGGCTGGGGACCGTTGCGACAGAGACGACAGGAGGCACACACCACAGGACAACCAGTGCAGCGCTGCCTTTGGCCTGGCTTTTGCGGCCTCCCGGCTGGCCACGAACTGACCGTAGTCATAGCCGCCGTAGTCGTCCTTGCTTAGCTCTGCTGGAGGAACACGCTGCATCGAGACTGCTGCGCAGCCTCCGGAAGCTGTGGTGGGTGGTGGAAAAGCAGCTCCCACGCCAACTCCACCCACTGGCAGTACCAACCTGCAACGATTCGCGTCACAAGTACAAGGTGACGATGACGGAGCTCGAACCGGAACTGAACCCAGGATCCGCTTGCGTAGCCTGAGGGTGTACGAACCGTGTAGCGCTCCAGGACGGAGTCTCCTCAAGCTGTGACAAAGCCTCTTTGTATCTCTTTGTGACATGTTGTGACCGTCAACAAAGCCATCATCATCAGGAACCCCAAACCCACTGCCACGTCACCACGGCGACGATAAAGACGACGACTACTCGTGCGCACCACTGCTGCTGTTGCTGCTGCCGCTTCTACTGCCACAGATGCTGCACGACCACGACGATGAGAAAGAATGAGAAAGACGACGACCACTACTGCGAACTGCTACAAGTAGCGCTTCAATGCAATGGCGTTGCTGAAGGTTTGGGCTGTGCCAAGCAGCATGCTCTTCCCTCATGAACATCATTACTGTCATTGCGTCTGATTCTGTGCCGGGCACCTTTGGCAGGCGAAGCGAAACTACTCTACCAGTCTCCTCGGAAGATGGATGGAGCTGTCTTCCGCTGCACACCCTGTCCGTGGAAGTGCCGGTGCATTGCACAGAGAGCAGACCGATTGCTTGCACCTCCCTGGGTGCTCGCATTCGGCAGTACGATCGTATCTCCGAACGCACTCGTCCTGACCTGGAAGTCATCGTAGACTCTAACTCTACACATTGGCAACGCGGTGCCCTCTGGCCGAAGCCTAATCCCCTAAGCCGAGAACGCATCGATGGGCCCGCTGTGCCGACGGCCCAGATGCAGGAAGGGCAGCTCCCGCGGCCAAAGCCTGCGAGGAGCGTTTGTTGATGCACTGCGCAAGGAAAGGCTTCGGATTCCGGACCTCAGCGCGAAAGAGTTCAGGACTGACACCAATGCCGGGACTTCCACGTGCTCGTACACATCCACGTGGATGAACAACATGAAGTCCTCGCTCGGTCTTCTCAACGCAAGAGCGATGAGTTCGAAGTGAACGGGAGGCGCCAAGGTCAAGGCTGGCAGATCGTCATAGTGCTGCGCGACATGATGGAGATTCGGGGACACCTCACCAGTAGGTATCTCCTGCTTCAAGGTGGCACAAATCATGGCAGCAGCTACCGGCACCTATGAAACAAAAGACGAACCGTAGCGGATCACTACAGGATCTCTGAAAAGCGATGATGCTTTAGCTAGTCCGAAACGGTTGTAGATTTTGGCCCAACCTCATACTCATGACAACGGACACAGAGCGGCCTGCCTCATGGAAGGGGATGACGAATGCACGCCTGTTTAGTACGGCAGCCTATCATACAGCAATCTCCCCAAGATTGCAGATACTCCACACCCTAGGCAAATGAACCCTACGAAGTTTCAGCTATGGCGTTGCCTGAAGTACTTGGCCACGCGTAGCAATGAGGACGATAAAGCCACCAGAGAATGGGACGATCCTGCAACGAAGAGAAAGGCCTATGTCTCACCCTGTTGCGCTAACTGGCGCAGATCGACCGACCATGCCTTATGAGCCTAGAAATCCGCTTGGCTTTTCAGTTTACGTCGGGCTTTCAATCTTGCACCTGCGCGCTCTGAGCCGGAGGAGAGATCGATTTCCACCTCTGCCTCATCACCCGGTCGTGTGGATGAGAACTGCACTGTGAATGCAATGAATCATATCGGCCACCTCAAAATGTTGGCGCTTGCCTCATTTTCCAAGCTGTAGGCAGAACTGCTGACATTGAAGAAGGCATAGCAAATATCGTAGATGTATAGGTCGACAACCTGCGAAAGGCTCAGCACGTCTTACAAGTTTCTTCAAGAGAACAGCCTTGCAGCATCGCCGGACTGCTGGACTCGGCAAACAGTCTCCAAGCCTAAGCTCTACGAACCTTAGCTGCGCGCAGCTTGGGCCTCGGTTAGAGGCAGCGACTCCTCACACAGCATGACAACATATGGCACATATGTCAACTTCGAGCTCGGACTCTTGATGCCACGACCGCTCAACTGCTCGCTCCTCACTGCGGCGAACCGTTCGGGACACATCGAAACCCTTGAGTCCTGCAGAATCAAAGACTCCAGCTGCGGCAGATACTCTGCGTCTGCTCGCGCGCAGAAGGGCATCACCACGTTCACCTCCGAGCCCACACTGTGCTGCGCTGGGGGAAGCGATCGTCAGAGGGATTTGGCACTCCGAGGAAATCCTCAAGGCCCGCCTTAAAGCCGACCCTTCGTCGTTGTGCTGCCACAAAGGTCCACTGCTTGACCTCTGCACACGGCAGGGGCCAAAGGCTGGTCTCTTGGAAGGAGCTAAGAACCGTGCCTGTGCATCAATGCGATGAAGGCTCCGATAGATGCTGGCCGCTGTCAGGTTCAACCAATGCTTGGGAACCTTGGGAAGGTTGGCGCTAGCACCGAGCCCCGACAAACGACAAAATCTGGGCCCTGAGCTTCTCACTTCATCGGAGAAAGGCAAGGATCCTGAAGCAGACCACCACCCTGCAACCTTTCCATATATATATATATATGGGTAATGT